>CAUYSK010026921.1:0-48796 GCA_963575035.1 Avahi laniger | reverse complement strand
CCTAAGGCCGTGTGCTCGTGTTTCCTGCCAACTTTCTATGTTGTAGAAATAATCATGGTATTCTTTTTTCATAGAGCGACAACACTTAAGTGCACATATAAGAATAGCATTTACTGGATGTGGGGCAGGGGGAGGAGGGAGGAGGGAACGAGAGGACGGGCACACGCACAAACACTGAGTGCGATGCACACCTCCGGGGGAATGGACACACTTGAAGCTCGGACTTGCAGGGGGGGCAAGGGCAACATACGTAACCTAAACATCTGTACCCTCATAATATGCTGAAATAAAAACAATAATCATGGTATTAAAACTGCCTTTTGATGGGCTAAGAATCCCCAAGAAGCACAGCAGTTGCTAAAAAATGAATAAAATATCACAGAACAAAGTGTCAAAACAAAACAGTTTGTGTTTTACCGTTATTTGCCGTTTATATCCTTGTACCAAAATTTTTGCTCAGGCAAATGAATCCAATCTAACTTGCAATGGGGGATCTTTTCCATCATTTTTACCTTCTCCCCTGGTCTGGATTCTAGACACTTTGGCCATTTGTGTTGCAAACGTTCAACTTCCCCTGCTGTGTTTCAGGGCTGTCTCTCTCTAACCCGTGTTAACACTGGGCAGATGGAGTTCCAGACGCTGCTTCATCAGAACCTTCAGAGCTCCGTCCAGAGCCTGGGCTCCGTCCAGGTGCATTTACCTGGTGACCTTGCCGGGCACAGTCCTGCTGGGGCAGAAACGCAGAATTCGTGCTACATTAGTCAGCTCATACTCTTCAAGAAGAGCCCATATCCAGGGGGCCGAGCTCCTGGGCAGGTACATGATGGCAGATGACCTGCCACATGAAATTTGCAGTAACTTGGCTTCAGTGACAAAAAGAGAGACAAGGTTGGCACATTTGCACCTGTTTTTCAGTTCACTTAGAACATGTTATTGTCTGCATTTTTCTTGGAAGATCAGTTTCTCCAGAAAAATCCTAGCAAAACTAGGTGTCTCTGGTGCCTGGGTCATTGGGCCCATTCAGCATTTCCTGTGGGCCTTTCTAATCCATTACCGGAGAACAAAAGCCTTGAGCAGGTTAGAGTGTGTGGTGCAGTGATGATGCAAATACAGAGTGTCACTTGAATGAAGCTGGAGAAGGGACTGCCAAGGACACACCAGCACTCACCTCTTTTCCTTTCTGCTCACCTGAGAGGCAAGTGTGATCCAGTCCAGAGGTTAGGCTGATCCAGCAGGGTGGCCCCCGGCCCCTGGGAGGTTGTGCAGAAGAGGGGACCAGGGCGATGTTAGGATGGGGCAGTCAGGGAGGATTGGCCCAGCCACCTGGCAGTTTTGTAGACATTCACCTCACCTTCCACGTTCAGAAGCCTTGTGAATGAGCTTGGGGTCGCCATGAGTTTGGAAAGGCAGAGAGTGAGGAGTCTCAGTATTTTCTGCACCTTAGCACCCCCAGCCCGGGCACAAGTTCCTGGCCCACTGGGCACCCAATAAATGTCTGATGAAGGAATGGGAAAATTCATGAAGTACATCTTGTTTTGGTTAAAAATGCTCATCTTTTAAAGCATTTACTTTTTTTTTTAATAGGGAAATAGAAATGGCCAATCAGCATATGAAAATAATTCAAACTAACAAGCAATAAAGAAACAGAAATTAAAATGATTGTTTTTAATTTACAAAAGTGCAATTACTTAAAAATACCTACAGTTTGTGGAGGTACAGTGGGTGAACCAAGGCGCCATTTGGTATGACCTTTCGGAAAGCACTTTGTCCCCATAGGTCAGGAGTTCCACAACCTGGACCACGTTGTTACACCTGTAGGAATCTACACCAAGGAAATGAGAAAAGATCTATCCAAAGCAGTATATTTTGTCTTATTTATTTAAAACAATATTATTTATGATAACCCAAATAGAAATGTACCTAAACGTTCAACATAGGGATATGGTTCATTTATAGCCAATTAAAATTATGTCAATCAGGGAAATTTAGTGACCGGAAGATTTTATGCAAGAAATATAGAGGATGATTACCTGCCCAATGTGTACGTACTCAACACATAGAAAAAGTTTGGTCTGCGACATCCACAAATGTGATCTCTCTGAGTGAAGGGATTATAGACAAGCTATTCTTCACCCTTCTGTATATCTTTCTATAACTTTCTGATTATCTACAACGAGCAGATTTTTTTTGTATGAGCTTTCAAAATATAAAGCAAAAAATACTCAAAAAATTTTTAAATCATTAATTTTAATATGAGTAATACAAATGAAGCATTATTGCCAATCCTGCCATCCTAACTAGTAAAGCTGGTTTTATAATATTTTTCTATGCTATCCTCTGATATCAGTTACATAATTTTATATAACTGTAACAGTAGCACGACTATACTTTGGTTTCCTGCTTTTCTCATTTAAGTCTGCTGTTTGCTATCATTGCTCTGAGATGGTCTTTGTTTCCCAAGATGGGTGGAGTCGTTCGCCTCGCCCTCTACAACTGCTCCAGCAGAAGGGCCATCGGCAGACGGTGGCTGAGGAAACCCCTGACCCTGGAGTTTGAGGAGGAAGACAACCCCGTAAGGAGAGCCTTTCCCTGCTACCTCTGCTTCATTTAGCTTACGATGGCTGATTTTTCATGTGTGTACTTTTCCAAAGGCAAAGTTTGCTTAACGTGTTTTCCTTTTGATGGCAGGATCACAGAAGAAATAAAACAACATTTGTATTGCTTCAGGATAAAGTGAATTTCCACCAGTTCATTGGACTTTCTGAAAACCCCCAGGAATCTTTACAGATAGAAATCGAATTTTCTAAACCCATCACTAGAGCATTTCCCGTCATGTTGCTAGTAAGGTGTGTTGATGGTGATAGTTACAGTGGGAATGAGATTGGAGCAAGAAATACATATTTAAGGATGTTTTGTGAAAAAAAATCAATGAATTAAATTGTTTTTAAAGCAATAATGAAGCTCATTATCTAAAGAAATTGTTAGATATTCTGCTATTCAGACAATAAGCTTCCTTGCTTTGCTTTTTGAGATTGGATTCCTGCCCGTTAACATTTATTGGCATGAGAAACATCTGAATTGCTAGTAGTAATACACATGATCTTATTTAGAAATCTAATTCTCTCCAGTATAAGGCTGGGCCAGAATTCTTTTATTTTTTTCTTTCTTTTCCCCAAAGGAGAAAATGTGTTCAAATCTATGTATCTAAGGAAACTTGATAAATTATCTTTCTCATGGATGTTAAGTTCATGAGACTGGGGCGGGCCCCATTTTCCAACTAAATTACATAAGAAGGCTAAATAAGTGAATATTGAAAAGATTCTTTGGAATCATACGTTAAAAATGCTAGTGGAAACTACCAGTTTGCGGAGCTTGTGGTAGGTCTGGGTGGGCGAAGTCTTGATCGTTTCTCTTCTCTGAGTCCCATGTATTCCGGCCGTCTGACAAAAGTGTTAGCTGTTTGATTGCTCCCGATTGACTAGCTGGGTGTCTCGGCTAGTTGAGGGGTACCCATGTGCACGGCTGTATCTTATGCCGGTGCTGTCTCCACAGCCCTGAGCAAGAGGTTTAGTCTCTGTTGTTGGCCGGACTCTCATTCTGCCAAATGAGCCAAGCCCTTCAATGTCTGCAAGTATCTATTTGCTAAGTTTAGATTTTAATTTAATTCTTTTAGTCATACCCAGAAAAAGTAAAACGCTTCTGAGAAATTTCTTAGCCAACTGCTTTGTGCTACTGTCCTTTATCTGCTCACAGGTTATGCAAAGAGTTAACATAAACATGCAACGTGTGCACTGCCGTAGGGCCCTAGCCACGCGCAGCCACTGCTGTTCATTTCATTCCTACAGACGGTGACGGTCATTCTTGTTCTTGTTTTTACCGAAGTTTTTATTCTTTAATGAAATGAGGGGTGAATTATTATATAGAAATTTTTATTAAAAGACCAAGTGGTGCCTCGGAATAAGCACGCTGACCCCTTTTAGCCCAGGCTACCTCCTTGCAGTGAAGTGGATGTTTTGCACAAATGCACTAAAATCTTGAGAGAGGTTTAACTAAAATCTTTGGAAGAGAGAAAAAAAAAGAGATACATTACTACTTTGTTTTTATATCCTAGATTCTCTGAGAAACCTACTCCCTCTGATTTTCTTGTGAAACAGATCTACTTCTGGGATGAGCAAATTGTGCAAATGTATATACCTGCTGTCTCATGGAAAGGTCAGTGGACAAGATATCCTACTTTTCAATTCCGTTTAAGCTGGGAAAACATCCCCTATGACATATGTATGCATAGCGGTGTTTTTCTGCATTCACGATACAAACATCAAACTCATTTCTATGTCTGCTGTATGCAAACTCTTCCGCAGTAGTTAACACACGTGGAAACCACTCCACAGGGAATTGCAGTCCCTGTTCCGCAGAGTGCTGGGGACGAGCATGCTGCTCTGGGGGCTGCACGTGTCTCCCAACCCCGTCTCCTGCTTCCCAGGGCTCTGCCTTTGCTCAGGCTGTCCTCTGTGCCTGTAGCGCCCTCCCATTTCTTCCCTCAAACCACCCTCTGCTGAGCCTCCCTGACCCAGGAATTGAGTCAGGACTTTCAAGGCATCTCATTATTTCACATGTGAACAGAGAGAACACGACCCCTTTGATGCACTGTCAGGGCAGCGTCGGCCCGGAGCTGGCGGAGTGTTAGGTTTGAGGCTTGCCCCCTCACGACACTCTGCCCCGGTAGCTTAAGTTCCCAAGCCTTAGGGACCTCCCCACAAAAGCAAGAAACTGAAGTCAATGTACTGAAGTGACCCACACAGGACTAATTAGACACCTGCTTTACGCTGATTTCTAGCAAACTGTGGCCGTTGGAAGGAACGATTGGCTTCCAACTATCAGGTGAATAGGCCAGACCCATCAGCTCTACATTTTTCCCTAGGATATAATTATTTTCCTCTGAGAACCAGTCACTGTTCGTTTCTTTTAAAAATGGGTCAAACTGTATTGCTAACCAAATTCAAATTCTCAATGACAGTTTTTAAAATGTTGCATTTAATGTTTATTTTCCATAATTTTTATTATAATTTCAAGTTGGCAGAAAAGTAGAAAAATATGTACAACAAACACCTTTATCTATTTCATTGAGACTCACCCTGTGTTGGCATTTTTGCCACATGTGTTATCTGCATTTGTGTGCGTGTTCATGTGTGTAGGGGGATTTTTGTAAGGGGGAGAATGAGCCATTGGAGAGAAAGTTTCAGACCCCATGACACTCCACCCCTACGTACTTCGATATACATCTCATAAAAACAAGGGCATTCTCCTAAGGAACTCAGAACTATTAAAATGAAAAAGAATCAACATTAATTTCAAAAATATCTACTCTGCAGTCCATATTTAAATCTTTGAACTCCCCCCAAATGCCTTTTACAGCTCTTTATATTTTTTTGAGAATTTAAAAATTTTATTTATTTTTCTTTTTTATTATTTATTTCAAAATATTAGGGAGTATAAATGCTGTTACATGGATACCTTGTATATTGCTTAAGTTGTAGCTTTTCACGTACCCATCACCAGAATAGTGTTCATTGTGCCCGACAGGTAAGTTTTTGCCCTTCACCCCCTCCCATCCTCTTCACTTCTTGGTTTTCAATGTCCTTTACACCTCGTTGTGCCTGCATGTGCCCATCGTATAGCTCCCAATTATTAGAGAGTACATGTGGTGTTTGTTTTTCCATTCCTGAGATACCTCACTTAGGATAATGGTCTCTGCTTCCATCCAAATTGCTCCAAAGGACATTATTTCATTACTTTTTATGGCTAAGTACTCCATATTATATAAATATCACATTTTCTTTATTCACTTATGAATTGATGGGCACTTAGGTTGATTCTACATTGATTCGTTGCAATTGTGAATTGTGCTGCAATAAACATTCAAATGAAGATGTCTTTTTGATAAAATGACTTCTTTTCCTTTGGGTAGATACCTAGTAGTGGAATTGTTGGACCAAATGGTGGGTCTACCTTTAGTTCTTTGAGGAATCTCCATACTGTTTTCCATAGGGTTATACTAATTTGCAGTCCCACCAAGAGTGTATAAGTTTTCCTTTCTCTCCACATCACTGCCAGCATTTTTGACTTTTTCATAATGGCCATCTGACAGGGGTAAGGTGGTATTTCATTGTGGTTTTAATTTTCATTTCCCTGATGATTAGTGATATTGAGCTTTTTTTTGTATGGTTTTTGGCCATTTCTCTGCCTTCTTTGGAAAAGCTTCTGTTCATGTGTTTTGTCCACTTTTTAATGGGGTTGTTTCTTTTTTTTTTCTTGTTGATTTATTTGAGTTCTTTGTAGATTCTGGATATTAGCCTTTTGTCGTATATATAGTTTGCAAATATTTTCTCCCATTCTGTAGGTGATCTGTTTATTCTGTTGATTATTTCCTTTGCTATGCAGAAGCTTTTTAATTTAAATAAGTGCAATTTATTTATTTTTGTTATTGCTATACTTGCCTTTGGGGTCTTAGTCATAAATTCTTTGCCTAGGCCAGTATCTAGAATTTTTCCTATATTTTCTTCTGGAATTATTATGGTATTATGCCTTATATTTAAATCTTTTATTCATTTTGAATTAATTTTTTTATATGGTGAGAGATAAGGGGCCTGTTTCATTCTTCTGCATGTGGCTATCCAGTTTTCCCAGCTGGAAAACTGGATAGCCAGTTTATGTATGAATAAATTATTTATGTATGTATTATTTATATGTGAATAAATAATACATTTCCATATTGTATGTTGTTGTATACTTTGTCAAAGGGCAGTTGATTGAAGGTAGATGGTTTTATTTCTGGGTTTTCTATTCTGTTCCAATGAAGATGTTGTTTTGGTTACTTTAGCTTTGTAGTATAATTTGAAGTCAGGTAATGTGATGCTTCTAGATTTTTTCTTTTTGCTTAAGATTGCTTTGGCTATTCTGACTTTTTTTGTGGGGGTTCCAAATAAAGTGTAGAATTATTTTTTCTAGATCTGTGAAATATGATGTTGGTATTTTGATGGAGATTGCATTGTAAATCACTTTGGGTAGTGTGGACATTTTAACAATGTTGAGTCTACCAATCCATGAACATGGAATGTTTTTTCCATTTGTTTGTCTCATCTACGATTTCTTTCATCAGTGTTTTATAGTTCTTCTTATAGAGATCTTTCACTTCCTTGGTTATGTATACTACTAGATATTTTATTTTTTTCATAGCTATTGTAAATGGTGTTGAGTCCTTGATATTACTCTCAGCTTGACTGTTCTTAGTATATAGAAATGCTACTGATTAGTGTACATTGATTTTGTAACCTGAGACTTTGCTAAATTTATTTATTAATTATAGGAGTCTTCTAGTGAAGTCTTTAGGATTTTCTATATATAAGATCATATTATCAGTGAACAGGGATAATTTGACCTCCTCTTTCCTGATTTGGATACTATTTATTTCTTTCTGTTGCCTGATTGCTCTGGCTAGGAATTCTACTACAATGTTGAATAGAAGTGGTGATAGTGGGCACCCTTGTCTTGTTCTGGTTCTTAGGGGGAATGCTTTCAACTTTTCCCCACTCAGGATGATGTTAGCTGTGTCATAAATGGCTTTTATTACTTTGAGGTATATTCCTTCTATGCCTAGTTTGTTGAAGATTGTTATAATGAAATGATGCTAAATTTTATCAAATGCTTCTTCATTTATTGTGATGATCATGTGGTTTTTGTTTTTAATTTTGTTTATGTGGTGAATCACATTTATTGATTTGCATATGTTAAACCATCCTTGCATTCCTGGGATGAAATCCACTTCATCATGGTGAATTATCTTTTTGATGTGCTGTTGAATTTTGGTTTGCTAGTATTTTGTTGAGGATTTTTGCATCTGTGTTCATAAGGGATATTGGTCTGTAGTGTGTCCTTTCCTGGCTTTGATATCAAGGTGATATTGGCTTCATAGAATGAGTTAGGGAAGATTCCCTCCTTCTTGATGTTATGGAATAACCTCTGTAGGATAGGTACCAGTTATTCTTTGTAGGTCTGGTAGAATTGGGCTGTCAATCCATCTGGTCCAGGATTTTTTGTTGGTAGATTTTTTTATTACAGCTTTGATCTTGCTGCTCATTATTGGTCTGTTTGGGACTTCTATTTCTTGATTTTAGAGCTATTTATATTTGGGGACTATTTTAAAAATAGTAATTTATCAATATTTTCTTATATGACTTTTAGATTTAGAGCCATAGTTAGAAATTCATTTCTTACATCCAGGTTGTAAAAGAATTCATTCATGTGTTCTTTTAGTACTTGTGCAGTTTTGTTTTGTTTTTCCTTTTACATTTAGTTATCTGATTGGTTGGTATTTATTATTGCATATGGCATGGGGTATATCTCATTCCACGCTTTTATTATACAAAGGGCTAATATATAATTGTCCCAACACCATTTATTAAAAAATTTTAAGGTCAGATTTTAAGTAACTGAAATGTCAGTTACTTTCGCTTCTAAACATAAAAATTTTCTAACAATGATAGGCTAAAACCATGTGGCTCATTTTGTTGCGCTTTCCAAGGTGGGTTCAGACTTAGGGTATGGTGAAACTGGGGAGACTGGGGAGCTGGGGAGAAATAGGAAGTGGGCTTGGATAGCACCTGGAGAACCTGACCCAACACTCCCTCATCCCCACTTAGGGTTATGGGGTGACTTGTTCAGAGTGTTGGGGGGACTTAGAAAATAGGGGGCCCTAGAAACACTGTTTTCCTTCTCAATTCTCTGCCATTCCCAAATGAAAATCTGCAGCTGAGAGCTTTGACTGGCTGTAGTATTTAATCCACAATTTAAATACTCCAGGGAAAAGAAATGGCCAGGATTTGATTTGCTTTTCAATTCTTATCCATTTCCTACTCCTTGTCCCCACATGACTACTACTCTGTCTGTGTTTGAAATGCAGTATGACTTTCTACAAACTTCAGGTAGTATTTTTAATTTATTTTTTCTCTTTTTAGATGCCAACATAGGCTATTTATCCTTATTAGATGCTGACTATGACAGAAAAGCTCCAAACAAATATTTAGCGAAGGCAGTGAACTATACAGTACATTTCCAGTGGATCCAATGCCTGTTTTGGGATAAGAGAGAGTGGAAGTCTGGAAGTTTCTCCCCACAACCAGGAACTTCTCCTGAAAAAGTTAACTGCAGGTATAGACACACTATTGAGAAAGAATCTGGGATTTTAGGAATTGACTACATTTTCTTTTGCATTTGGCCCAGGCTGGAGCCTTTCCTGAATCTTGTCCTCCCAAAGCCGAGGCACTCCAGCCTATGCCTTTTGTGGCCTTGGTCCTCCCACTCTGGGTGACTCCAGAGGAGCAGGAGATGGTTTGTAGATTGCCACTGTGTTCATCCCCATGGTGACTGGCATGTAGTAGATGTTTAGTAAATGTGTGTTGAAGAAACGAGTCAACAGGTGAGTGATAGATGACTCCATCAGTTCTGTTATTGTAAAGGTGCTGACCTCCTTTGAGTGCGCAGTCTGTCATCAGGCAGGCAGGGCCCTCTGCTCTCCCTGTTGTCCCCTGAGGCCCTGCCAGCCCCTCATCTGCAGAGGCACACTCTCCCCACCCCGTGTCCCACCCCTCCTCACCAAGTTGTGAAGGTGAGCTTTCTGAGGCAAGCAAAATCTCCACATGGACATGAGCGGCCTTCTTGGGAATTTCTGGGAATATGAGTCATATCATTAAATTAGAAATTCTTTATCATCTAGCTGGAAAACTAACAATTCTATGAGAGGCTCAGTTCATTCATTTTTGTTGTCTTTACCTTTTCATTAGAATAGAGATCAGCAATTATTAGGCATATTTAGAAATACAAATAGTCATTTCCTTCTTAAGAACAATTAAGACATAAGAAACTGTATTTTGCTGTTGCCTGCCAGGAGGCAAATATGTCCAGATCATACCATATCAGTGTAATTCATATTAATAGCTCTTTATTGCTTTTCTTATGTTGCCCTATTAAATTTGTATGATGCCATAGCTAGGAACATTTGAACTTACTAGCAATGTCCCATTATTGTGCTTCAATATTAAATTATTGATAAATGCATTACTATAATCATTCATTCTCTGTTATATACTACTCTCTGCTAGACACTTTTCTATGAGCCAGGGGTGCAAAAAAGAATAACACATGCGACCTGTTCCCAAGATAATGAGGGTGAGATAGGTTTTAGTTAAAAGAAATAAAGATGTTTATAGTGATTGTCAGGGTAGGAGTTACCAATGATGGGATTTGTAATGCCAGGAACTGACACTTAGGCAAAGGTTTACAGAGTTTGACTAGTTGCTGAGGTCGGTCCACAGCTAGGCTGTGATTTGGACCTGAGTGTCTCAGGCTGCAGCTGTGCTTGGAGGGGCTGTGCTGGAGTCTGCAACACGCTCTGATACCTGGTATCTTAGGACGGTCTCTGAGGGAGCTGCGTGCCCCAACTTTCAGACGTGAGGACGTCTGGCAGATCAGAAGGGTCCCTTGCTTCTAAATAGTTTAGATGAATACTTTAAACTGAGTCTAAATAATAAAGGTATAATTATTATAATTTGTCTTCCTTTTAGTATGTCTTTTAACCAATGTCCATCACACTGTAAACAGCCTGGTGTCCTAATGAGCATTTCCCCCATAGCTATGACCGCCTGGCCACGGCATTCTCTGTCCTCAGAAGAAGGCCAAATGCCAGTTTTGAAGTGAGTGACATTTCCAAGTTACAGAGGTAAGTTCCATTTTCTAAATCAAGACCTAACAGACTTTATTTTATTTGTTTTACTGTCCACTCAGAATGCCCATATATTGTTCAATGGATGCTTGAAATCTGTGTTACTTATTTTGTTTTCTGAAATATGGATATTAGTAAATGTCTTTTAATTATTATATAATTGAATATTATATTCAACTGTCTATACTCACTGACAAGAGATTTATAATACGAGAAAGTCATCATAGTTTTCTACTTTTAAGTTTGGCTTTAGTTCAGTGTGAATTTGGTCAATTATTATTGGATGGGATAATGTCTGCAGTGAAGATTGCCTGTCCTGGTTTATGCTTATTCTTATAGGCTAATTATTAATGGCTCCCTCTTTCTCTCTCAGAAGTGCCCCATCTTAGATAATAAATTTTAGATTTACCCTATTTTCATAGCCACTGTTTTACATGGAATGACTATATTTAGATTCTGAAATACGGGTAAATCCAATGTAAGCTCATGTGGGCAGGAACCTTCTCTGTCTTATTTGTCAGTGTCCATCTATGTATAATATAACACTTGACCCATAGCAGGGACTTACTAAATTTGGTGAATGAATATCTAGGGCAAAGTCTGCATTTTCTGGGTGTTAAGTATTAATTTTTTTCCATTATATTCATGTAATATAAAACTCTGCCTTACTTTATAATTTAATCAATAATATTACTTTCTAGACTAGTTGGTGAGTTAGATGATTAGTAAATAAGACATTAATTACTAATGCAACAGATGCAGGGCCCAGAGAAGGTCACCAGCCGTCCAGTGATCAGGGCTTGGAGGACAGCAGCCTCAACTGTGGTTTCTGCAGCATTGATACCACTGGAGTGGGGGCAAATCATGGGGGAGCATCCCTGGGGAAGTCCAGACAGAGACAACATCTGAAGTCCCACGGGAGCAGTAGTGTCTGGGATTGCTGGCCAGAATCTGAGAGTTTCCAGGGAGTAGTCCAGGAGTGAGAAGAAGGACGGGCTGGGATTGGGCAGCTGTGACCACCCTGCTGAGCTGGTGGGGTGTAGCTCTGGATGGGCTCCATCCTGGTGGGGAGGAAGAGCACCAGGCAAGACACCAAGAGCAGAGCCCACCCTCAGATGGGGTCACAGAGCACTGTGACAGGGACGGGGAGGGCAACATCCCCACACAGCATAGGCTCCAGTGCCTTCCCTCTGAGATCCCGTCAGAGGTCTGCAAGACGAGTCCGGGCAGAACCCCGTGTTAGGCCAGAGTCCCAGCACAAGCGATGAGATATGAACATCCTTCTGTGCATCTGTGGGGATTCATTGCTCTCTCCTAGAGCCAGGATTGGTGTCTGGGAACAATTGAGTGGAGGCTGCGGTAGAGAATAAGCAGCACCACCCACAGGCGCAGGTGGGAAGCGGGGGGGGGGGGTCCCTACAACATCTTCAGCACCTCTAGCCTTGTTCTGCCAGGAAGACAGGGAGGCAGGGACATCGTGGCACTTGCACGTTTGAAGCATTTTACATATATTTACTGCCTCGCTCAGCCCGTATCATAGCAGCGAGAGCAGCGTTCTCATCCGTATCTCAGAGTGAAAGTCCCCAGGTCCAGAGTGGCACAGCTCCCTGGCACGGGGGCCATGCTGGAGGGGTGCCGGTCACTGGACCTCGGGTTGGCTCTGTGCCTTCAGAAGCGCTCTCACCACAGCAGGTAGTATGTTTGAAAACATGCCAGCGGAGACCAGCAGGGCTTTTCTGTGTGTGTTTGTGTTTGTTTTTTTTTTGGGGGGGGGATCATTTTTTTCTAAAATGTCTATTTCCTTGAATAATTCTGTTTATATCTTTCTTTTTATTTACAGTCACACAGAAAACCTCTTTCCCAGCATTTTTATTGTGGTTTTTATGATTCTTTATGGATTTTTGGTTGCTAAAAGCAGACAAGTAGATCGTTACGAAATGAAGAAAACTGGGTACATCTTTCTGCAAGAAGCGCCCCAGCCCGGCCGCGAGCTGTATGCGGTCGTCATCGACACTGGCTTCCGGGCCCCGGCCAGGCTCACCTCGAAGGTAACTCCGGCGTCCTGTGGGCGCTCCGGTGGCATCTCAAAGGTGTCAGCAGGCATAAGGGTGGCACCGGAAGCGACAGTGTGATGATTCGTCTCATTCCTGGGGCGAGGCCCACCTGTCCTTCCCACTGCCTCCCGCGACCTGGGCCTCTGTCAGGGCAGGAAGTGGGACCCCTTCACCTGCTACAGCCGCCAGCTTGAATCCCTTCTCATTCTGTCTTCACTGTGGAAAGAGCCTGGGAGATTGTTCTGTCTCTGAGTGGATCTTTGAGACGCTGAGGACCGAGCTGTGCTCATCTGAGTTAATGTGAATCCAGTACTCACTACCCAGAGGTAGATCTAGGGCAGAAAGGGCAAGAATGGTTAGGCGCGACTCTGGGCACAGGTGGGACATGGCTGAGTGGGGAGTTTGGAGCTAAAGCCAGTATTCCCAGAGGGGCGGCTGGAGGACGGAGGGGAGGAGTGGACGTAAAGCACAGCGGGAGGAGGAAGGGGTGGTACGTGAGCCCCGGGGGCCCCCGTGCTCAGGGTGGGTTGTGGATGCCCGGTCCCCGGGGACGGAGACTGGAGCCCAGGCAGAGCCGTGTGTAAGCAGGGGGCGCCACGCAGGTCCCAAAGGGAAGGCTTTCTGAGAGGGGACAGCTTCTCTCTGCACGTGGAACTCACTCTCCGGTTTCCTGAGGAAGCTGAGACTGCTCTATGGGATCCATAGGGTTGGGGGCGTGGAAAAGGCGGTGTAGGTGAGGGAGAGTTCCCTGGGGGGTGAGTGAGATGGGGGGGCTACTGCATAATAGGAGAGTCGGGGGCACAACACAATTTTTTTTTTTTTCCTTGGGGACAGAGTCTCTCTCTGTTGCCTGGGCTAGAGTGCCATGGCGTCAGCCAAGCTCACAGCAACCTCAAACTCCTGGGCTCAAGTGATCCTCCTGCCTCAGCCTTCCAGGTAGCTGGGATTACAGGCATGCACCACCATGCCCGGCTAATGTTTTCTATTTTTAGTTGTTTGGCCAATTTCTTTCTAGTTTTAGTAGAGACGGGGTCTCGCTCTTGCTCAGGCTGGTCTCAAACTCCTGAACTCAAACAATTCACCCGCCTTGGCCTCCCAGAGTACTAGGATTATAGGCGTGAGCCATCACGCCTGGCCCACAACACAGTTTTTAAAGCTGTATGGTCTTAGTCACTATAAGCCCTTAGTCTGTGAACTATGTATTTATATAGTCTACCAGATACACACACACACACATACATATATGTGAATTCACAAACAATGCATTTCATACAGAAGGGAATGCTTTTAACCTAACAAAGAATATCTACCTACGAGCATACCTAATGTTTAACGGTGAAGCTTTAGATGATTTCTAAGGTATGTCTGCTGTCGTCACTCCTGTTTGTCATTGTGCTGGAAACTCTGGTGAAGACAAAAAAGCGAGAAATAAAACAAGAATATAAGGTTTGGAAAGGGAGAAAAAGATGGTTCTTTGCACATGATATGATTATCTACAAAGCAAATGCAAAAGAATCTTCAGTCAAATAATTAGAACTGATAAGAATGTTTAATGAACTTGCTGGATTCATGATGGAGAAAAAATCAGCAAAATAATCTCTATAAAACAGCAATAACTATTTGCAACATGTCATTGAAAACAAGAGCCTCTTCATCACAGTCACAAAGTGGTGGGGTGCCTAGAAGTAAATTCTCCAAATACCACATGTAAGACCATCATGGACAAAGTTTGCCCAATATACATAAAGGGTATAAATAAAGAGCTGTATCTATTCATGGATGGGAAAACTAATTTCCCTTTGTCATTTCTTCCAGATTAACCTATAGCAATAATCATAACATGAATTAAGTTCTATTAATAAACTCATTTCACAGATGAAAAAGTACAATATTAGGAGATTAAATTCAGTGAAATCCAATCATAGTTCTAGGAAGATGTTTTGTGAAACTCAAAAAATTGATTCTGAAATTCAGGTAGAAGAGAACACAAGAATATAAAAAAATGACAAGAATAGTCACGCCAGCTCTAAAGGGAAGAGCAGGGCAGGGGACTACCGACCAGAAATCCAGGCTTATTTTGAAGCTGTGGTAGCTAAGACAGTGCAGTGTAGTCAGGAGATGGACCAAGGGACTGGAGGCATAAATTAGGGACTCCAGAACCAATGCCAGGCGAGGTCCCACACACCAGAGAGGAAAGGGTAGACAGTTCATGGTGTATTTTGGGACAGTGACTGTCCTTGTAGAAAAAGGTAAATATTGAATCTTTGCACACAAAAATTAAAGTCCAGAATACTGGAGATGGAAAGGTTAAAAAACACAATTTAGAAATTACTCAAAGAAAATGTATACTTTCAGGCTGGGTGTAGCTCATGCCTATAATCCCAACATTTTGGGAGGATAAGGTAGGAGTATCCCTTGAGCCTAGGAGTTCAAGACTAGCCTGGACAACATAGCAAGACCCCATCTCTACAAAAAAGAAAAAAAAGAACACATATACTTTGGGATGGGGAAGGATTTCAAAAACAAGAAATAATTATGGTTCTTAAATGACAGCTTGAGAAATTACATCACATCAGAATTGTAAAATTCCATGTCACAAGTGACACCAGTGAGGAGTGACAAGCGCAGCCTGATCGGCACGTTCCTCTTCGGGGTGTTCCTGCACCCACCCCTGCCTGGCTCCACACCCATGTCTAGGCCTCTCCAGCGTCTCCCCACCAAGCTGGAGGGAGGAAGATGACGCACGCACTGTTGTGCTCTCCTGCTTCCTGAGGAAACAGATGCCCTCAGGATCCCAGTTGGGATCTGGCTTTTCTGGATCAATTATGTGAAAAAACAGCCAGCCCCATGAGGCTCCACTTCTGGGCCCTCCTCCAGGTCTCTCCAGGGAAGCCGGGGCTTTGGAGGGCTGTGCAGGCCATGGCGGTGCACCCCTCACCCCCAGGCCCCGGGTGTAGCAAGCCGCTGTTGGTTTTGCGAGGGATGGGAGGCTGGGAGGAAGCGTAAGGAAGCCCCGGCATTGCTTGTGTCTTCTGTGAAATATCCCGTGCTTTTGTTTTAAGGTTTACATTGTTTTATGTGGTGAAAATGGACTTTCAGAAACCAAAGAACTCTACTGTCCAGAGAAGCCCCTGTTTGAAAGGAATTCCAGACACACCTTTATCCTGAGGTATTCTGAAACATTCCAGCTGCACTTCGTGGGAAAGAGAGGCCAGTCAGGATTGGTGTAGGTCCATCCCAAATCGAAAAAAGTGGAAAATGCAGCATTGGTCTCTAATAGGGAGCATCGAGTTACATTCAATTGTATGAAGCATTTTTACAGTTTGTTATTTGGAGTAGATTAAGCAGTGCGTTTATGTGAGGGGGGGAAGGAAGGAGCGAGAGAAGGACTCACCGGTTTTGCATGTTAGTAAAGTTCATAATCACAGTGTTTTCTGTGTCACTACACCTGCTTAAATTAATTAGGTTCACCCCAAATTTGGAAGAGCAGGAACACATGATGTCACATGGAGGGTAGGGACAGAGGAAGGAAATGATTTATCAAGATGGGGGACAAGTACCTGATGTTTTAGAAATATGAAAGTACTGAACTAAATTATTTTTTCTCCTGAAAATTTCATTTATAATAATATTGAGTATTATATCTGTATTAGGAGATAAAAGGTTAACTTCAGACTAACCCATGCCAGATACAGGTACACTGGCAAGATTTGAGTGACTGTGTTGGGGGAAACTAAAGGATACTGAAGACCGTGTGCACTGTCACTGCGCAGTGGCTTCACTGTCCACGGGCCGCGTTCCAGGGGGCGTCACGTGTCACTCTGCACACCAGTTATCTGTTCACATGTCCCACCCCCTCTCGTGACCATCAGTGACTTGAGGGCGGGCGTCAGTGCTGGCACGTGCCAGGACCATGCCGTCCACACGTCTGGCTGATGGGCTGCTGCTGTGTGTGTCGCCAGCGCTCCTGTCCGGCTGGGCCCGCTGCGGAAGATCCGCCTCTGGCACGACAGCCGTGGGCCTTCCCCGGACTGGTTCCTCAGCCACGTGATGGTGAAGGCGCTGCGCACAGGACAGGGCTGGTTCTTCCCTGGCCAGTGCTGGCTGGCGGCCAGCCGGCACGACGGCCGCGTGGCGCGGGAGCTCACCTGTCTGCAAGGGGGACTCGGCTTCTGGAAGGTGGGTCCGTCCAGGCTGACGCCGGAACATGGCACCTGGCTCTGCCTCTCTCACTGCCGTTTACCTTTAAACTCATCTTATGTTAATTGTATTATTTCTTTTCTTAGTTAATTTTCAAGATGTTTAGATTTTAAATGATGCATTCATTAAGTGGCCATCCAAGCGTGGATTAATTACCGTTGCCATTTATTAACTATTGCAGTATTGCTTTTCTTCTTTTGATTCTAACTGTAATAACATTTCTGGAATTCATGGTTGCAGGTGATCTGTGGTGTCCAGAAGACCCCTAATTAAAGACTTTTCAGTGCCCTGTGTTATGTTAAACAACCTAGGTAACAATCAGCAGAATAATCTGGATGTGGTCAGGGCCGAGATGGCAGGAGATGGCGAAAGTGCCAAAATCTCCAATAATCTCACAAACCAACTATGAAGGTTTTGAGTTTTGCATGTTCTTTTCCAGCTTTCCCTATATACAAACATATTTTATACACTTGCAATAATAATGCTGTGCATTTTGCACTTTCTAATTCAACATCTTAGAGGAGATCTCTTCATGAATTTTCTTTAAAATGATTTAGGGCCATAAAATGGCCCACTGTGCACTATTCTCAGCTTACGTATCCACCTGGGCATTTACAATTTTGTTTTATTTATTATGCCAATAGAAAATGTTGTGGGAAACACCTTCACGCATGACTTTGTGTTTCTGGTCAATGAGTCCCGAGGCTGGCCTCACACAGCGGTAGGCGCTCAGCGCCACGTTGCCCCACTCTCACTGGATCTTGCCAGGCCACTGAGCTCTTTCCGATCCATTGCCTTGCCACCTGCTGGGGTGAGAGGGCCAGGCTCACGGCCTCGGCGTTTTCAGGCCTGACACTGCTAAGTTGGCAGGAAACATGATTGCAGTGAAGTGGAAACGAGTTTCAGTCGGCCACAGCGTATGGAAGTTCTTCAGCACCTAAAATGAAGGCCGGATTCCCCTGGGACTGTCCCTCGCACAGTTATTTCCACGCAAGTGACCGGTTAGCTGACTGTGGTAAACAATGGGAGAGATGCATTGTTCGTTCTCCAGCTATTCTGCTTGAGAACTTTTCGTGCGAAACCTATACCTGCTGGTTTCATCGTATTTAAACATGTGCAGCTGTGTCCTATGAATCAATGTCTCTTGTTGGCCAGTCCTTTTACACAGAAAAAACATATTTTCCTCGTGTTAAAACTACTTGGCTGGCATTTAGCTAATGTATTCTACACATATTCCATAATACCAGTCCTATGCTTAATTCTGTTTTTTCTAAAACAGTGTCTAGCACCAAGCGTTATTTACATTGACTCGAAACTTACAATCCAATGCCATGTATTCTTAAGCAACGTATCGCCCGCTGTGTGAGGGACACTCTGCGGGCTGCGAGAACAGGGGTGGACAGGACACGATCCCCTCTCGGTGCACTCAAAGCCCAGTTAAAATTAACTGTGCTGCCTGGAAAGTACTGAGAGTGGAGGAGTTTTAGAAAGTCCGTCAGAAACACGAAGGAGCGAAGTGATCAGAGGCTCTAGCGGGGTGATCTCCCGAGCCGAGGTGTGAAGGCATTGGAGAGCAGACACGTGAAGCCGAGGAGAGATTTGTGCCAAAGCTCAAGAGGCTCCAGCAGAAGGCTGGGGTGGGCCGGAGTCCAGTGTGGGGGGAGCTTGGCCAGGGCGAGGGGCTGCAGAGACGGCAGGCAGGAGGAGCCGGCTGCAGCGGGCCTGTTCCCACAGCCCACCTGGCACCCACTAACCAGCCAGATAGAAGAGCCAGGAGCGTGCGGGGCTCTGCTCGGAAGATGACTGGTGATAATGAGGATTTTCCCCTGTTCACGTAAATGCCCAAAGTCAGAGAGCGCTTCTGTCACCGGTTTCTGTTTCAGCTTTTCTGCTGCAAGTTCACAGAGTACCTGGAGGATTTCCACGTCTGGCTCTCCGCGTACAGCCGGCCCTCCTGCAGCAGATACCTGCACACGCCGCGCCTCGCCGTGACCTTCTCCCTGCTGTGTGTCTACGCATGTCTCGCTGCCCTGGTCACGGCCGGGGGGCAAGAGCAGGTGGGGGCATCGCTTCCTTACAGTGGCTTCCAGACCCCGGACCGACAGTGTGGCCCTCCTTGACTAAGGAATTAGCAAAGCTCAGTCCTTGAGAAAGGTTTAAACAGGTGCCTGGAGGGCCCACAGGGGACGCTGGCCGGGGAAGGGGACAGGAGGAGAGTGTGGAGTGGGGGGCTCTGGGTGGTGTCAGCGCAGCCTTGCCTCACAGGGCCACTGCGCTCGGCGGCAGCCGCAGTGGGAGCTCACGGAGAGGGCTTTTCCGGAGAGCTTGGCAGACTAGGCTGTCTTATGAGAATGTCCTGAATTTTTTTTTAAAGTTAGCAATTCATTCAGATTTTAAGCAAATCCTCTGGCCATCAGAGAGCAGTTCTAATGGGCACATTTGCCCTTGGGATGCCAGTTTGGAGAAGCAACGCTGGTCTGATTGTTCCTTGTGAGATATAGAGAATTAATTCTAAGTCACCACCAGCAGTTAAAACGGAGATGCTGCCTTCCCTGAGGAAAAATCACAGCATGGCCTTGGCGTGAGGGAACACAGACTTGTTTCTTAGGACAGCCTCGTGGCCCTTCATGGGCCCAGCTGGGTTCACATGGCCCGGATGAGGCCGGGGAAGGTGGTGACAGGTTTGTCTCAGGGCAGGGTCCGTGAGCCATGCACAGGACAGCAGGGCGTGATGGCTCCCTACACGGCACCAGGTGTCAAACAGGTCTGATAACTTAGGGGTTGGCAGAATGTTTTTAAAAAGAATAACATGTTCATAGAATTTGTAAAAAGATGATAAAGAAATATCAAATAGCAAGAAGGGAACAGCTCTGTCCACCTGGGAAAAGACTGGGGCCTGCGGTCGGGAAACCTGGGTTGGCCTCTCTTCTGAAGTTGGCAAGTTGCCTGATCTTGGGCCACTGACCGCCTGTCCTACTTATTGGCGCACGGGGGACACTGGCACCTTGTTGGGTTGTACAAGGGCTGAGTCAGGGGAGCGCGTGCCTGGTATAAAGCGGGCGCCCGCAAACATCTGGTCAATCCAAAGGGATTTGTCTGTGAGGAAAACAAAATGATTTCTCGTTTTTTTTTTTTTTCTCCTGGGATAGAAAGGCAAAGATTCATGAAGATAGCACTTTCGGTTAAATATAATGTGTATATTTGTGTTAAATATATTTGTAATTACAAAATGACTGCATTTTAAGTTGGACTCTTTCCGGGTTGAAGTAACGGCTGCTGTTGGATCGCTGCAGCTCCTGCTGGCTGTCGGCCCCGCTGGCCTGGCTCTCGGATCCTTCCGGGTGGGTCTCCTGTGTGCCCTCCTGGCCTCTCCGGGGGCCCAGCTCTTGTCGCTGCTCTTCAGGCTCAGCAAGATACCCACGGCCTCTCTGCCTGGCCCCGTTCTCCTGAGCAGCCGTTTCACCACGGGGAAGTGCCCTCTGCGAATAACTTCTCTGCCTCTGCAGGAAGCGCCGGGGCCTTCCCAAGCTGAACCAGGCCGCCCCGTGGGAGGAGCGCAGACGGAGGCAACCCCGGGTAAATGTGCATTAAAACACCTAGAAACTCTCCAGTGCCTTTTGGACCAATCTCCTACTTTCAATGTGCATTGTGTTTATTATTAGTAAAGTTTGGCATCATTTCATGTGTTTAAAAAAGCCATTTTATATTCTACAGTTGGTCCATTTCCTTTGCCCATATTAATATTAATCTTGTAAAATCCTTTTTCTGAGTGATGTATAAATGCTTTTTACCCATTAAGAAAACTAGGCCTTTGTCAGATGGGTAGTGAGTACTTTCTCCAGTTGCTATTGCCATTTGAGTTTGATCATTACTTAAATATTTTTATAGTCACATTCATTAATACTTTTAAGGCTTTTCTTTATCTTTTTTGTTAAACATTTTCTCAAGCTGCTGTGGTTCCCCAGGTGGGTGGGTGTGAGGGGTCGTCCAAGCCCCCACCGGGCAGGCAACATCAAGACGCCCTCGTTCTGGCTTTGTCCCGTGTCTCAGAAAGGCTCGTCTGGCAGAGTCAGGAAGAAAGTATTCTCTGAAGAAAGCAGTAACCTTTTTAAACATATCCCTGGTTTTGAATCATACACTTGCCTGGTTTTTTTTCACTCAGGCCCCAATTCCCGCAGAAGGACGCCAGATGCACAGGAGCCACACGAGGTGAGCCAGTGACTGTGGGCAGCAGCTGGTTCTCCAGCATGCAGCGCTTAACGGCTAGATTGCCCCGGCGTCCTCCCTTGGCTGTGGTCGGGCCACGGGTGGGTCAGGCCGAGGGTGAGATGGAGACAGGAAAAGATCCACGCAAGACCCGCGGCGCTGGCCGGGCCGCCCTCCGTAGGGGAGGCTGTTTCCCAGGCCACAGGCCACGGCGGGCTGGCTGTCCAGGTAGGGTCAGGAGGCTCAGCAGAGGCCAGAAGCAGGAAGCGCGTGAAGGGGGTGCAGCCCAGCAGAGTGTGGAGAGCCGGCGCTCATGCAGCGAGACATTGACAGAGCCGTGGGAGACACGCTGGGAGGCAGCGAGGCCCGGGTATGCGCACAGCCAGCTCCATCGCCATGCGGGAGGAGGGGCTCGGAGGAGCTGCCCCAGTGGCAGGAGCTCCATCCCGGTCTCAAAGAAGCTGTGGGATGGGGCAGTCGAGGCTTCCGATGGTGCAACTGTAGCGTCCCACTGGTAGTTTGCTTTTGGGATCTGTGCGACTGTACCCTTCGCGTAGGTGGGATTCTCTCCTGTGGGGAGTGTTAGGGCACACGTGATTCCCTGTGTCTGCCAGGCTATGACTCTCTCCTGGTCCTGAGTCTGGCCCTCAGCGTGCCCCTCTGCCCCAAACACCACGCCAGGGCTCTGTGCCCTCTCACCCTGGGGCCTCTGCCCGGCCTGTTGCTCTGGCCAGATCCCCTCCTCTGGCAGGACTGTGGCTCCCAGAGAGCAGGGTGCAGTCACCTGACTGCATACAGCTGACATTAGGCCACCAGCATTGCCTTGCAGTCCTCCAAGGGGAACAAAGGGGACCTGGCTCCCAGGGCTCCTGCACTTCTTCCCTTAGAATTCTGTGGAGACCTGAGCTCCCTGTCCCACCCCGCTATTCCCATTCTCCAAGAAGGCGGAAAGCGGCACCGCCGTTGAGGGCACAGCATCACAGGAAAGCCCTGTCCAGGGAGACATTAACCTCGGCCTGACCTTGTCATTCTAGCATCCTGCGTCAGCTGTTCTCTCTGGGGACACCTGGAGGAAGGCCGTGAGCGGCGACAGTGCAGCCTGTCCAGCCCCCGAGCTGGAGGCCCGTGGGACTGCCCATGGCGGGACTGCTGTGAGCAGGGAGAGCCACCACTGCCTTCCCCGTTCACAAGGTAACTGCGGTCCTGTGGTTTGTGATGTGCAGTCCCCTTCCTGCTGGTCTGGCTCCGGCCTGCAGCCACTGGGCAAGGCGGGCAAACAGAGCCACAGTTGGGCCAAAGGTCACTAACACTGGTCTCATGTAAGAGCCAGGCATGGGCCCAGCTGAAACTGAGGTGTCCAGCTTTGTCCCACGGTCCTGATGGTTTCTACCATGTACTTGACATAGGTTTGGTCAGATCATTTTAAAAGTCAACAATAAACTCTTATCTTTCCTTTAAGGATTCTAAAATGTGAAGCTTTGTACTTTTTAGTACTAATTAGAGTGAATAACAGTCCTGGCTTCAAATGATGCTGGAAGCTCAGGAGTGAGCTGATAGAGACAGGGAATTACCTGGGAACAAACAGGGCTGTGTCCAGGGAGGACGGATTCTGCTGCAGACTGGGTCCCAGGAGGGCGGCCAGGTCCCTCTCAGTCATGTCCAGGAGGTGACTGTGTGGGCCTGGCCTGCCAGGGGGTGCATGGCTGTGGGGTCCTGGCACTCATGATACACTAGGATTTGGTTTTCTCAAAGCTCCAGGTCAACCCAGGTGCTGGAGGACTAGATGCTGGGACAGTGGCTAGCAAAGCCTTTGTGTGCAGCAGAGGGAGGGTGCATTCAGCCTTGCACAGAGTTGTGCACAAAAAAGACCGTTTCTGTGAGTGAGTGAGGCTTCAAGCAGGTGCGCACATGAGCCTGCAGTTCGGGTACTGGTGTCAGTGGGGAATCACTGTGCTCACTGGTCCCAAGGGCCAGCCACCCTCCATGACAGCTGGACACGTGGCCTGGCTGGAAGGGAGCACTCAGAAATGCGAGGCTCACGCTGGCAGACACCAATGAGGCTATGGAGAAAGCACGACTCAGGATGACTCCACTGTCCTGACCCCAACTCCACAATCCTTGATTTGTTTAGCAAGTGTCACTTGGTTTGCTGAATACCAGCTCCCTGGCAGCAGTCCGTTATTCTGTTAAAATGTGTTGTGTTTGGTTGCCCTGAGTTAACGTCACATTCCACCTCCAGATGTGCCCTCCCTGGGGACTGACCTCTCAGAGCAATCATGAGAAAATGGGGCTCCAGATGGCTCCACTCAGGGGCATAAAGAACAATATGGGGTGATCTTCTGGGCCTGCTTAGTCTTTGGGGTCTGAAATGGAAACTGGCCACCCCCACCTCTGATGTTGAGGGCCTCTTGGTCAGCACAGGAGTGGAGGCCATAAGGGTCCACTGAGGACACTGCAGGGCAGGAGTCGCTGCTCACCCACCCCTGTCCCTGCCCGGCCCCTGAGGTGGGCACTGATGTCCCAGCCCAGCGGTCTGGTGGGAACAGTTCCCTCGCACCCAGCCTGTGTGTTCTGTTCAGGCCCCAATGGACAGATGAGACCTTACACTGGCGAGGGTGATCTACTTTACTATCTGCTGATTCACAGGGTAACGTTGCCCAGAAACGACATCACAGACACACCCACAATGATGTGTGGCCGAATGTCTGGGCACCCCGTAGCCCAGTCAGGTTGACACGTGAAATTCGCCGGCACACCCTCTGTGGATGGAGATGCTGAGGTGTGTGAACTCACCTCACCTCTGTTCTTTTCTGCTACAGTCCCCAGCAGTGGTTTGAAAGGACTCCCGCCGCCAGCAGGGGCCCATCTGCCTTGGTCAGACTCTGCAGCATTGGCTGTTTGTGGGATGGTTTCCCTGGCCTGTGGTTTGGGGACAGGATTTCTAGGCTACAGGTGAGTTGTGAAGGTTTCCAAATATCCTCAGGTCCTCAGATGAAAAATCTAGCATCTATAAGGAAATCCCTGCACTTCTGGGAACTCATCAAATGCAGGCACCAGATGTCACTTATTGCTATTCTCTCCCTCATTTCTCCTTCCTGCCTCACAGTTGGTGGGGTGGGGGGGTGGGGCGGCTGTTGAATCATATGCAAACCCCAAAGAGTGGCTTGGCCCAGCCAGTTCTGTGACAGCAGCTGGCCTGGATGGAGCCCCAGGTATCAAACAGAATCCACAGGACACCCACCCGAGGAAGGAAGGAACCCAGCCGCGGGGCTCCTGAGAGGGCCAGGCTGTGAGCTGGATACATCCGCCTGCAAGACAGGGATTGTGATGCACACGTCACAGATTCCAGTTCTGTCCTCCACAAACACTGCCTCTCTGGCTCCCGTGCAGCTCGGGCCACCACTGGAGACTGCAGGGTCACTCACTGTGGCTCTGTGGGCCACATCTCCATAAACCCATGAAGAGGAACCGCAAAGCCAAGGCCCTTTCTCCCCAGCTCTTTCCTTTCCCCCAGGTGCATGTGTTGATGCCTGCGAGGATGAGCAGGGCGCTTAGAATCTCCCCGAGCCCAGTTTGCCCATCTGTAAAGCAGGGATATCAGAGCACTTAGTCCACACGGTTTTACTAAATGCCAGCCTGTTAGCACAGTGCCTGCTCCTGTGAGGTGCCCACAGATTTCAGCACTGTTGTTGTTGCTGCTCTTATTATTATTACACCCAACCCATTTTCCTGCCCTTCCCGTCTCTGCAGCTTGTGATGGGTTTTCCTTTGTCTTTCCCACGGGGTAGGCTCAGGGAGGTTGATGTCCTCTTGACAGGAAGGGGCTCCCCTCCAGGGGACAGAAAGAAACCCCCCGCACAGCCCCTTCCTGGCTGCAGCGCACTTCCTGCCTGCCGTCCTGCCTTGGAGAGCGCGTGGCCCTCCCAGGCCACATTTCTGTGCTTAGGCAGCAGCACCCGCCGGGATCCTGCCCCCATGAGGGTGCTGACCGCGCTGTCTCCTGGGGCAGGTTCGGCCCGGCGCAGTGTGTGCAGTGGCTGCACCTGCTGTTTCTCTCCGTGGTCTGCTGCGTTTTCGTCACCCAGCCACTTATGGTAAGAGATGCCCTCTGTGGTAGAAGCACCTTCCATCAGCAGGGGACCTGGAAAGGAAGGGGAGTTGTGGCTTCATTTTGGTAGCAAGTTGCTTTTCTTTATGGCTTGATTTAAGATGTAGTGAGAAGAAAACTGGGAGTGGGCCCTGCACTAAGCCCCACACAGGCCTGTTCTTTAATCTTCATAAAAACCCTATGAGGAATGAACCACTTTAATCCCCAGTTTTCATTTGAGGAAACCGAGCTTCGGGGGACACACGTCTCTTGGGTGAGGCCACACCTGGCGAGTAGATGAGCCGGAATCAAAGGCAGTCACTGCTCATGTCTGTTTAAAACTGAGAGATGGGTCCCCTTTGCCGTGAGGAACAGGGAGACGGCTCTGTGCGGAATGAACACAAACGCAGCGCATGTGACTCTCTGTGCTGTCGTGGTTTTCCTTCCAGATATGCCTCATGGCGTTGGGTTTCGCTTGGAAAAGAAGAGACGACAGCCACTTTTTTACTGAGTCTTTATGTGAGGCAACCAGGAATCTGGACGTGGAACTGGAAGAACATTCCCGGACCTGCCTTCCCCTGTCTTCGAGCTGTGCAGTTCCCGGCTGTGCGGGCGAAGTGGAAAAAGTGAGGAAGCTATTAAATATCTATGTGGTGTGATCTGAGCTTTAGAGGACTACTTTATATTCTCATCACAAGTATCTGGACTTAAGCTTTGAATTCAAATTTGGTTGCATTTTTAGAGACCCACGGAATGTATCTTCATTTCTTATGCTGCTTTGCACACACATACATGACAGTGGAACATTTAGGACTTATTTCCTTATCTGTACCACAATCCCAAAAAAGTCAGAGCATCAAGAAAATTAGCATATTTTAAAATATCGAAGCAAATGAAAAATATAATTCTGAGCATGATTTTGAAGAAATTTTAGACCATTTGCAAGACAGTGGACCCACAGAAAATGTACTCCCTTTCCCTCCCTCCCTTCCTTTTTTCCTGCATTCAGTTTTGCCCACTGAATATGTAGGTTCCCCGGGCAGGGTGGATGATGTGAAGGAAAAGGAAGGTCTGCTGGCCACGTGAAGAGAGTCACAGGCTTGTTGTTAACATACGTGCACATGAAAGGCACGTGCGGTCCCGTACGCCTGTGGACCAAGGATGTAGTCCCAGTCCATTTCCAGTCAGACCCGGTCTCTGCCTCCCCTCAGCCTCATCCCTCCTCCCAGAGGGGCACACTAGTGAACTCCATGTCTGAGAACCTGCCCGAGGCCTTTCTCCCCCAAAGCTCTGGCCTCACCTGGAAGTGCTGATCACGACGATGATGTGCGGCGAGCATAAACTGCGTACTAGTCACGTGCTATTTTACATCTACATGTTATTTACATTCATCGTTGCATTTGTTCTCTACCAGACCTTAAGAAGCAGACAGCTTCATTGCACCCCATTCCAAAGATGAGAAAGTGGAAGCTCAGAGAGGTGAAGTGATTAGACCAAGGCCACCCTGCAGTAAGCAGGGCTCTGGGGCCCGAACCTGCCTCCGTCTCACCCCTTCCTTACGCACGCCTGCCCCGAGGCACCTTAGCTTTTGACACAACATTGCTCTGCTTCTCCCACACCTTTCAGGTCTCAACTTTCCTTTCTGCTTCGAAAGCTTTTCTGCCTTTTCTGTCCCCATGTGCAGCTACGCCCCGCCAGGCTGCTAGTCTGTTCTTTCTCCTTCTATAGTGTCATCCTCAGGGGTGAGCAACCTTCCGACAAATCCAGCCGTGATCCTGAGGGCCAAACCGTGTCCGTCCCATCAGCTCCTTGCAGTCGGGATGCCCCGACATCGGAGCTTCCCCACACCAGCAGTAACGTGCGCTCGCTTCTCAAGTGGCGCATCAGCTGGAAAGAACGTCCGAACCCGCGGGCTCTGCATGTGTCGCGTCTCACTGTATATTTGTGCACCCGCCAGACGTTTCCTGGAAGCCCTGAGTCTCTGCGAGGAAGAACTGCCTTGATCCCTGAGCTGGCCCCAGGGCCTGGCCCAGTGCCAGCTCAGTAAACGGGTGCTGAGTGAATGAATGAGCGAGAAATAAATGAATGAATATCTTCGATGGGTTCATTTATCTGGCTACTATTGTATCCTGACCATAAACGGAATATGAAAGCAATAATGCTTTTTAGAAAACAAAGGCGTTTCTTGCTGAGACTGTACTTTAAAATGGCTTTTCCATATTTTGAAGGTCTTTAAGAGAAAGTACGTGCAAATGCCAAAGATAATTGCTCCTCTAATTTGTCAGTCGTAGACATGCCTCTCATGTAAAGCAGCACTTTTTAATGGCCTAGCCTGTAATCCCTGCCAAAAAAGCTTGCCTGGGACATGAGCAGATTTTTAAAAATGGGTCTATCCCCCTCCCCAACAACCCTGTACATGTTATCTGTGCACAGTACCTCTTTGTCCCTAAGCACCAGACAGAACGAAAGGCACAGTGATGATGTGGTCCTTGGGCTGGCAGGAACACTGAGGGCCTCTCTCCTTCCACCGCCAGCCCAGTGGCTCACAGCACTCTTGTCCCTGACAGGTCTTGGCGGCCCGACAGCGAGCACGGCACCTGCGCTGGGCGCGTCCACCATCCATGGCCCAGCTCAAGGTCACCAGGGAGAGGATGAGAAGAGAGAGTCGCATGCAGGCAGCCCTGAGGTGGGTGGAGGCCTCCGTGGGGATGGGCTTGCTCTGGCCCAGCCCGTCTTTCAGAGAGAGTGTCCTTCTGCCACTGGTGGTTCTTAGAGACTGTTCTCATCAGGGAGTATGGATGGGGACAACCTGTGCACCCTGGCACCTGGGGGGATGCAGAGAAACTGAGCTGGAGACAGAAAACACAGTTCTGCAACTGCCCGGAATGAGAAACTGGTTAGGATCTCTTCCTCCTCTGGCTCCAGCTTCCTCCCTCCCTGCATAGACTCACAGCCTGGTCAGGTCTAATCCCCTTATGTCTGCACTCAGCACTCGGCCTGGGCCTCTGCTTCTTCAGCTGGGGCACACGGGGGTGTAAGAATCCATAAAATACATACAGTCCTTCTTAAGTAGCTTAAACATTCAAATATGCACAGCTATGTATGGTGGTCATAACATAATTTGAATTTTTTAAGATAAAACACAAACTTAAGAAATATGCTGTGGCAAAGCTTTTCAACATTGACCTCAGACAGGTTTCCCCCAGTGACACCCCTCCCGTCCTTGGTGCAGTGGAGCCCACCCACTGTGAGAACCTTTCCGTACGTGCTAGCCGAAACGCCTCTCCAAATTCTGAACATACATTTGATCTCTTGCAAATCTTTCTGATGTAGTTTGTCAAGGATTTAGTAATTTCTGCTATTTTTCCAAAAATGGCATTGCTAAAAAGTGTAACAGAAGCATCTCCAACCATCTTCCTTTTAAAAAATCCCTTCATTACAGTGTGGAGCACCGTTAGCTCCCCCTTAAATGTTTTCCAAATCCTTTTCCAAAGAGAAGAGCTGTGGTTGTGTTAGGATATCATATTAAAAGAAGAGTGGGAGAGGAATTCCAGGAAGCTGGAGCAGTGGCAACGTTTTTTAAACTTGTCAAATTTCCCCACAAAATTAGAGCAATTAAGATAGCAAAAACATAACCCACAGAAAACATGCACAACAAAACCAGATGGCAAGTTGCCCTCCCCCCATTTCTCCAAAGGCACACAGGTGGTGACCAACCATTGAGTGCCCCAGCCCTGGAGCTTGGCATTTCTGCAGAATATGGAGAGGGAAGTGTGGGGTACCTGATGCACCTGAGAACAGAAGAACCCCAATCTCCTGTGGGCATCATTCCCTGGGAACGTGGTGGGTGCATCTGCGAGGAGTTTGCACACTCAGTTCACTGGGTAGTGCGAGGTCTGGAGGCCTGGAACCACTGAGCCAGCGGAGTTTTCAGAGCTAACCCAGCCTAGCTCTGCCAGGACACAGCCCTATGTGGGGGGAAACTGCTGGGGGCGGCGTCCAAGCGAAGCAGGAAAGGCCCAGAGAAAGCAATTAGAGACCAGCAGATTTGGAAAGAGGCAAAACTAGCTCTTTTGCAGTGACATAAGTAACAGTCTGGAAAAAAACTACAGAAATGAAAAGAAATTACTACAAACAGTAAGAGAATTTAGTAAAGTAGCAGGTTAAAAAATTAAAAGACAAAACCCAATATCCTTTGTATATATAAGTGAAAGTCAAAAGATTTAATACTCTATTCAATGCAGCAAATAATAAAAATAAAATAAATGCAATAAAATATACTTAGGGATAATCTTAGAAATGCACAAGGCTTATACAATGAAACTATTAAACAGTCCTGAAAAGCACAAATGTAAACTTAATCAAATGGGAACACACACCACATTCTTGAATAGGAAGAGAAAATGCCATGGCTTCCCATAGTTCTCTCTAAAATGAATTTGTAAATTTAATACAATCCAAATAAAATGCCTCCAGATTTCTTTTTTTCTTTCTTTCTTTTTTTTTTACTGGATTCTGGTCAATTATACAGTTAGTTTGGAAGAACAAACAAATATGAAAAACTAGCCAGTAAAACCCTAAAAAGATAGAGCAAGAGAGTGGGGCCAGCTCTACTAAATATTAAAATAAACAGAAATCCAGAAAAGACTCAAATACAAAAATGCCAAAGTTAGTATATGATAAAGGTGATATCTCACATCTTTAGGGAATGGACAAAATTTTTAATAAGTAGAATTTAGATAACTGAATAGCCATGTGAAAAAAAAAATAAAATTAGATGTTTTTGTCACATCATATACAAATAAATTCCAAATGGATAAAGGTTAAAAATGTAAAAATCAAAACCATACAAGCTCTAGAAGAAAGTATGAGTAAATTCCTCTAGGGTATAAGTGAGAAAAAATTCTTTATGGCTTAAAATCCAGAAATAAAAAGGAAAAACAGAAAATAAATTTGATCACATAAAACTTGAAGAAGAGAAACAAATAACTCCTATGGCAAAAGATGCTATTTGAAAAATGAAAAGACAGGTGACAAACTAGGAAAAAATATTTGTAACAGATGAAGTTTTAGTATTCTTAACATATAAAGAGTTTCAAAAGGATGAAAAAGCCCCCAAACTCTTCAGAACAAAAAATGGCTGGAAAAGTAAACAGTTCACAGAAAAAAGAAATGCAGTTGGCATTTCCACTTATATTAATAGTAAGAGAATTGCGAATCAAAGCTGCAAAACTGTAAAAATTTGACCGCGTACTCTGTTGATGAGGCCATGGCAAATAGGTCCTCTCACATAATGCTCATGTGAATGTAAAATGGTTCAGCCCCGTGGGGTAATTTTGAAATCCCCACACAATTACAGATGCGTTTACCTATTCTCCAGCATCCACACTTCTTGGGTGACACCTTTGAAGACACCTTAGCAAGAACCTGAGAACTGGCATGCACAGGACAATTCGTGTGACACCTTCTGCAGTGGGACCTACCAGGCTCCAGCAAGGGGCCTTGAGGATCTGCTTGCGAAGGAGGCCAGGCAAGGCAGGGGCGTGGCGCTGCCCGCTACCTGGTGGAAGACACATGAATATGCATGCGGTGGATCCGCTTGTAAATAAAGGAGGGAAGATGACCCAGGCAACTCTAGAATAGTGGGGGAGAAAAGGAATAGGGTTTTTATTAATGAAACTTTATGTCAAAGTTAAAAATTTCACCTTACAAGCCTAGTTCCTAAGGACAGGAGAGTTGGGGTTGGGGGGGAGAAAGCCCTAAAGCTGTTTTCACCAATCCTGTTGTTAGTGGAGCTTTGGTGTCCTTATTCTGATTGTTGATTCATGGTGGGATAAAGCAAGTGAGGAATTCTGTAATTTTCTAATTCTGTCATTCCCAGTGTCCTTAAAAAGTGGGATTCTTGGTGTGGGAGAAAGGAGGTACATATTTGAGTTCAGAAAGTTAAAACCCTGTAGTCTTGAATTTGAATTGAAAGTGTAAGTATAAAACCATGGTTTTTCTTTTTGTTTTTTTAAAGAAAAAAAATATTTATCTTAAGTCTCTCCACCAAGAAAAGGCCTAAGAACCACCCAGAAGCAATGCATACCCTTAGCACCTAGATTCTGATCATAAATCCTGTTTTCCACCAAAAGGAACCAGGAATCGTTGGGATTCCTGATTTGAGGTCTGTGATAGAAAATGTGCAAGATGAACCTGGAATATTTCTTAAGCGAGGGAGCAATTAATGACTGCTAGAGTTATCAACAAAGGACTCAGAAGCCAGTTTGAAGAGGCTCACATTGCTCAAAAATGGGATAACTTGACATCAAATTAAAAATAGAAACTGGAATGAATTGAACCTGTGAAATATATCTAAAGCCACGAGCTTGTGACAACACCCACAATGTAATTGATCAGTGTTGGTGGACACTCGGGAACCAACTTTTTAAAAGCTGGTAAAAGCCTGCCTTCCCCATACAAAATGTATCCCTGGGAAACCACATAACAGGAGAGGGGATATTTCTTTGTAGAGAAATTCCAGCTAATGAATGAGGGCCAAACAATACAGTTAGAGCCTGACCATTTTTGCAGTTTCTAATGAAGTAATGAATCTAGGCCATTGCTCATTAACATTGGCCAACTGCTAAAAAACAGAAGGAGAGAGAGAAACAATTAGACATCACGTGTCTCCTAATGGAAAAACACAATCATGCATGAGGAAACCTACCCAAAATGGTTCAATCTTAATCTGATGAAGCATTTTTTGCCAACCAGCAGTTTACAATGAGACCATATTAAATACCAGTCTCAAGTAAGACTCTGAGAACTTTATAGCCCAAAGAACCAACTTGTTTAAATATGTTGCAAAGAAACCAAAATGACCTAGAGGAAATACCTATAGATTGGAAGAGCCATGAGAAGAAAAGTGGTTAATGTAATTCACCATGTTAACAGACTAAAACAAAGCCATGATCATCTCAATAGATGCAGAAAAAGCATTTGATAAAATTCAACATTCATTCATCCAAAACAAAACAGAACAAAACCAAACCTCTCAGCAAACTAGGAATAGAAGAGAGCTTCCCTAAACTACTAAAGGGTATCTACTGAAAACTCTTCACTTAACATCATACTTAATGGCAAGACATTGGATGTTTTTTTAAGTTAAGGAACATGGCAAGGATGTTCTCTCAGGCCACTCCTATTGAACATCATATTGGAAGTCCTACCTAGAGCAATAGGCAAGAAAAAGAAATAAAAAACATGGATTTGAAGAGGAAATAAAACCATCTATTGGCAGTGACATAGTCTATGCAGAAAAACCCAAATAATTTACCAAAAAAAAAAAAAAAGGCTTCTAGAACTAATAAGAGAACTTAGCAAGTTTGTAGGATACAAGTCAATATAAAAAAGTAAATTGTGTTCCTATATACCGGCAATGAACAATTGAAATTTAAAAATTTAAAAATTTAGAAAGGAATACTATTTACAATAGCACCAAAGAAATGAAGTACCTAGACATAAATCTAACAAAACTTGTGCAGAATCTGTATGCTGAGAACCACAAAACACTGATGAAAGAAATCAAAAGAAAATCTAATAAATGGAGAGATACACTTGTACATTGATTGGAGGACTAAATATTGTTAAGGTGTCAATTCTTTCCAATGTGATCTGTAGATTCAGTGCAATCCCAAACAAAATCCTGCAAGCTTTTTTTTATAGACATTGACAAACTGACTCTAAAATTTATATGGAAAGGAAAGGAACTGGAATAGCCAAAAACATTCTGAAAAAGGACTGATGCTTTCTAAGATGTACCATAAAGCTGCAGAAACCAAGACAGGGTGGGGTTTAGGGACAGCCTAGACACATAGATCAATGGAATGGCATGGAGAACCAAGAAATAGACCCACACGGATAAGCTCAGCTCATTTTTTGGCAACAGCTCAAAGACAGTCCAATGGAGAAGGGATAGTCTTTTTTTAAAATGGTGCTGGCGAAACTGGATGTTCATGTGCAAAAAAAAGAAAAATGAACCTCAATATATACTTCAAACCTTATATGAAAATTTTCTCCCAGGGATTTAAGAAAGCTCAGTTCCATCAAAAATGTTTTCCAAATGAAACACCTGGGTCTGTAAGGATGCTAACTTTAAATATCTTCTTACAGAGACATTTTCATGCACATCCTCATGCTGCTTTTGCTTCTGTGTATAATATATGGGAGATTCTCCCGAGATGAATATTCTCTCAATCAAGCTATCCAGAAGGAATTTACAAGGTAGGAGGCTTGGGGAGCTCCTCTGGTTCTTGCACTAGCCCATGGCCAGTGTGCACCCGTGGGGAAGCCCCGAGCTCGGGGTTATGAGAGGGTTTACTTTACTTCATTACTTGAAGCAAGCCAAGTCACGTCTTTGTCTTCTAGCATCAAACAGAGTGTCAGATGAGGGACCGTATAGACCCTCTAGTCCACTCTCTCAGTCCCTTTACCGCTGCATGATTGAGGCCCAAAGAGGGGTCTTTGACACACCCCGCATATGAAAGATGGGAAAGGTTGTCAAATTGGCTTGTGGACACTATTTCCCAGTGTTCGTAAGAGGCCTCCATTCACAGACTTTGGGCACATTCCTAGTATGTCATTTTAGTTAAATAGCAAAACAAGAATATTTCAAGGCACTTTGAGTTCTGCTCCAAAACGAGGTCTTGCAGTTTATTTTTTGCTGAAAACACCTGAGTTCTTTAATCAAAGGCAATGGTTGCAATTAATAATAAATGACAATGATTTCAAACAGTTTGTAACACTCCCTCAGTTTCTCTGCGATTTCACAAGTGTCATGTGCTTCTTCTTACTTCTAAAAGTAGTAGACATTCATCATAGGCAAATATGAAAGAACTGAGAAATATAAAGCAGAAAAATTTCCATGATACCACCGGGTACAGGCAACCATGATGGCATTTTGTTGTGTCATATTTCTTTTCCATGTCTGAAGCCTTCTGAAATTAGAATGCATATTTTCATCAATGGGTACATTTAATTTTCTATTGAGAGTTGTTAAATCCGTGGTCAGATGTTATTTTCACCTGCCCCAAACTGTCCGTCTGATAGTTCTTTCAAGGCAGTTTGGCTTTGAATTCTAAAGTATGTGATATGAAATAGTATTGGTTCTTCACAACAATTTCAGTGACAGAAAATAAAATAGTTATGTGTGTTCCAGGGTTTGCTTTTTTTCCTTTGGAGAATAAAGACACATTCTTATAGCATTTCTGTGAATGTGTTCCTTTGACTAAGTAATTCAATTTGATGTAAGTATTTTTTGTTTAATTTCCTGGGGGGTCAGGGGTGAGTGGCTGTAAAGTCCATTTAATTTTACATATTATTTCAGAACATATTTGTATCTTCTGCGAGGGTTATTGGTACTCAGCCAGATAACGGCTAACAAATGTCCCCTTTGTCACTTTTATGACTCACTAATAAGGTAAGACCCGGAAGTCCAGTGCAATGAGTCTGCACTCCCTGGAGCGCAGTAACCCAATTCTTACTGCTGAGCACTCTAATGGTGAGATTAAGTAGAATTTTCTGTCTCCTTGTTTGCAAAACCAGCAATTATTTCCATCGGTGACCAACTTTTCCACTCTCCCATCTGTGCAGGTGCACAGTTTCTGCCAGTAGGTGGCGCTGTGTGCAAAACAAAGCAACAATTTGGGTCCTCTGGAAATGAAAATCAACACAAGAAACTTCTGGCTTTTGCTATTTATTTTTATCTCACATTTCATAAGTGAGCATTATCTGACATATTTCTCATATGAATTGTTGCCTCTTGATATTCAAATCAGAAATATCGCAGCTGAGATAATATTTGTGGGATATCTCACGTGCACACGATACTGAAGTGATTTGATTAAGGACTCAGATGTTGCCTCTCTGTGGGTTTGCACAGACCTTATGTTTCCCACAAGGATGCAAAACCTCGCTGCCTCTGCATGCTCTGGCCACCAGGCAGGGATATTTATGTGTCCTGGTTGGTAATGGAATGTTTAAAGTAGACCTTCTCCACCTCCCTCCTCACCCCACCCACCTGGTACCTAATCCTGAAATGTCAACAGCTCCTGAGGGTTTGGCTTTGGCTGGCATTCCAGATAGAGGAACTGAAGCCGGGAGGGGAAATGGATTAAAGAGAACCCAGAGACTGGGCTTCTAGCTCTCATTTGGTCACCAGGTGATCATGGCAAGTACTTGGACTCTGGGCCTGTGTGTCTTCGTCTGTAAAGTGAGGGACATGGACTGCTGGATTTCTTGTGTCTTAACAAAAGATTCTCATGTTATTGGATTCTCTCCTATTTAAGTTGTAATTGAAGTGTTTCTGAACTCAATAAAGTCTTCATGAAATTCTGAATAGAACAGAACAAAATAAAAATAACCACCAAATGAAGCACCAATAAAGGAAACGGGTACTCTGTCCAAGTGCCATAAATGGAAAATAATGGCTCATTTTATCTTTCGCATTGTTTAGCAAGCTTTGTAGGCCTAGTCTACATAATTGCTGCAATTAATACAGACAGGGCCAGAATCTTCTTGGATCGTTTAGTTAAGTACCCGCACTCCAACGTTCCAGGAACGAGGCATGAGATGCGTGCAGCCTGGGCGTGGGGCGTTCTGGCTGAGTCCCATGCAAGGCTTTCCTGACTTAGTTTCTTTAATGTTTTCCAATAGCGGAGCATTATCAGGAAGTGATAACATTTCCCAAAAGTTGTACAAACTCAACATGGCTATAAAGTATCACTTTATTTTTTAAGAACACAGAATATGGAGCATATTGGTCTATACATGTACAATCAGTTTGTCTGCCTTCCAGAGCAGACGGCTAACACTTTTCTCTGTTGAAAATCAACCACTGTCCTTTGTGTCTGTGCCCATCCTTCCTCACTTCCATTGCCTCTCTGCTCACGCAGTTCCTTCCTGCGAGTGGTTGTGAATATCTGCGGGGCTGTCCGCTTACTTTCTGCCTCCCATCTCTGCCTCCTGATGTATTCTCCTTTCCTGGTGCCTCTCTGTGTCTTCATTCCGCCCTCCGGGTGCTTTGGCAGGTCTCCAACTAGCTTTGCATTTGGCGTGTAGTTTGGCCAAGTTTTCAGAAAAGCACAGAGTTGAGAACCAGCCTGCGTAGATTAAGTTCTAAAAGCATATAAACCAATGAAGATCAAATACTTGAACGGATGGGAGATCATTTCTGTGTAAGAAAATGAAATAAAACCAGTCAGACAAATTAGTTCACTAGACTTTTACTCGCACAAACTGTGGAAATTTTTCAACACATTTATAGTCTGTATAAATTGTTGGTTGAGGCTATTTGCATCTCTCCTTTTATGTATTATTGATTTTTTTTGGTCTTTGATTTTCTTTTATATTGTTTAATTTTTTGCCACAACTGTCAGGTTTTAAAAAGCTTTTTCTAATTTATCTCCAAAATCTGCCCTTAATCAACAGTGCCTGCGAGCAGTCTCTGTAGTGTGCTGGTTAACAGTTAACAACTGGCTCTCTGAAGAACAAAAGCTCTGATTTATAGCACCTGCCTGCCAATTTCTGTGGTGTAAATGCTCCCACCAGGGCTGTTTCATACTAGGAAAGTGACATTGCTGAACTGGAGTTGAGAAGAGGCGCACAATCGGCTGTCATGGTGAGAGCCGGCTCCAGGCCACTGTGTGCAGCCCAGCTTTGCTCTCCAGTCTTGTTTATCAAAGCCACGGCCATCGGTTGAAGAGCTCATAGTCAGTTTATTCTTTGGAGGAGTCTGGATTTCGTTGCTGAAACTGGCAGGACAATTGGGTGATTTGAGTTGATATCCTTTTCTAACTTCTTAACACTTTCCAACAAAATTACTTTCCCTGAGAAGTATTTTGGTCTCCCCTTTCATGAAGAGAGACCCGTGTCTGCCGGCCGTGGGCGTGTTGATGAGCACAGCATCCTGCCTGTATCCAGTGTCCTTCATGGGAAGCCATGTGTGAGAAAGTGTTCAGAGTTAGTTGAGAGTTACTGAGGAACATTCAATTTTTTCCTCTTCCCTTCGGCTGCAGCCCAGAGCCAAATGTATGTGCCTGGTGCCACCACGTGTGGCTCTGGCTTGTGTGTGGCCCAATAGCATCCTCTGAGCAAGCTAAAACTGATAAATTTTGTTCATTTGACATTATTTCAATGCTGCCTTAAATCAGTTCCTTGGTGGAAAGTGAAGCATATCTAATAAACACAAGAAAGAGGTTACTCGGAAGGAAAACGGACTAGCATGTGTGCCAGTACAGCACGTCATCCATGCCTTCACGCTGCCACTTGGAGGCATTGTGGGAGGCAGCAGTCTGTGTAGACGAGGACTGGAGCTGGCCAGGGTGTCCCTGCACCTCCCTAGTCCACCCCTGGCCCCCGTGCTCCCTCCGCACCAGCCACGCGGCCTCCACACCTCCTACCCTTCTGGGCTGTGGAAGCCCTTGCACCCCTCTGCCTGGAATCCCCTGACTGGGCCACTACGCAGCTCCTCCCTCATCGCCTGCAGGTCTTGGCTGACACTCCCCTCCTGCTGACGTCATCCACGGCTGCTTGAACTAAAATCCCACTGCCCTTCCCACCACTTCCTGTCTTTCCTGCTTCATTCTTTCTCCGTAATATGCATCACTAACGTAGTATATGTCTGCTTATCTATTTGTTGTCTGTTTCCCCACGTGAGGGCCGGGATTTGGTTTTCTGTTTCCCTGTGCCCAGAAGAGTGCCTGGCGCCTAGTAGTTGCACGTAACGCTGAGTGAATGAGTGAGTGAATGAACCAGTGCTTTACCCACCGTTCTCTCTTCTCTCCTGCTACTGAGGAGCAGCGTTCCAGGCTTTGTGTCTCACGCTGCAGATGGGTTTGGTTTAATTCCCGTGGAATACCTGAAATTTGGATGAGAGGAAAATTGGCAGGAAAAAGGCATTGTTCTTTTGACTGTTCTCGTTGAGGCAGAAACAACTCTTTGTTTCCGTTCTTGCGTTCAGAAATGCCAGAAACTCCTTGGGAGGCTTGAGAAGCATGGCCGACTGGTGGGACTGGAGTCTGACCACGCTGCTGGACGGCCTGTACCCGGGAGGCGCCTCGGTGGCCAGCAGGCCGGGGGCTCAGGTGGGCTTCCCACTCCCTCCTCACAGGAGACACCTCGGAAAAGCCACATTACAGTGGGTGACGCAGGCACTGATGCGTGGACTCCAACACTACATGGGTTTCTGGGTGTCCACAGAGGCCGTAAGGCCGGTGCGTCTCCACCGTGGGTGCCCGTGGCCGGCAGAGCGCCCCGTTCCTGTCGCTGCCAGAGCCCTCTCTCCCTCCGCAGCCACACGGCTTCCCAGCTTCCTTCGCTCCCCAGGCCCCAGCGAGACACCGGGCCATGGCAGAGCCGCAGGCGCCTGGGCTGATGGGGTGCGGCTGAGGAAACAGAAGATTCTAGCTCAGTGCTTGAAATGCCGTGACAAACGGATGCACGGAGCCCGGAACGGGGGAGGCGCAAACAGCAAGATGGGAGCCGCAGGGGGCTTCCAGGGAGGGCGAGGCCGGCCCCAGGTTCTGAAGAAAAAGTGAATATGCATTTCACATAATGCTGTTTCTTGATCATCTTTTATCTTCACCTCCTCCCCATCTTTTAAAATGAAATATCTTTGTCCTGAATTCCTTAAACATTTTATTTCTCGTTTATTTTGTTGTATTCTGTGTAGCCTCCTGGGTCGATGGCACTGGAAAAACTTTAGAAAAAGATAAAAAGAGATCATTCGTGTGTGATGCAGATTCTGAAAGCATCATCTGAATGCCAGCCCTCTTCCAGGACAGGACTGCGCGGAGGCTGCTGGCTGTCTTAGAGCTCAGCGCATCCTCAGAATGCCGTTAGGAGGCAGGTGGAGTTCTCCAGAGCAGAGCCATGCCTCTCTAGCCCTGCTTGACACGATGTCTGAAGTCTACCCTTTGCCCAGTCCTCTTCCTCTGTTCTCTTTTTTTAGCCTGGAGCTCTTGGAGGAAAATGCTACCTAATAGGCAGTTCAGTAATTAAGCAGCTAAAAGTGTCTCCCAGCAGTTTATGCAAGGTAAGACGTTCTTTTTCTTTTTGCTTCTAAAAATAAATGGAATTAGGCCAGGCGGGGTGGCTCACGCCTGTAATCCTAGCACTCTGGGAGACCGAGACGGGTGGATCGCTCAAGGTCAGGAGTTCGAGACCAGCCTGAGCAAGAGCAAGACCCCATCTCTACTAAAAAATAGAAAGAAATGATCTGGACAACTAGAAATATATATATATATGTAAATTAGCTGGGCATGGTGGCGCACTCCTGTAGTCCCAGCTACTTGGGAGGCTGAGGCAGAAGGATCACTTGAGCCCAGGAGTCTGAAGTTGCTGTGAGCTAGGCTGACACCACAGCACTCTAGCCCCGGCAACAGAGCGAGACTCTGTCTCAAAAAAACAAACAAACAAATAAATAAATAAATAATAATAAATGAAATTAGAAAAGTCTAGGCGACAATGGGCAGGACATCTGCAGACCATGGTAACTGTCTGGGAGTCCGGCTGGCGATTGGGATTGCCAGGGCCTGGGGCTGGGGAGAGAGCGAGCCTTGCGCCTCCCTTCCCCCTCGCCAGCCCTTTCCAAAGCCTCTTCCCTCCTAGGCATCGTGCCGCAGGTTTACTTGGGTCATCCTTTGGCTTTAGAGACCTGTGGTCTTGGCAAATCAGGATTTTTACTCTAAAAATGGAATATTCACATATCCTTTTCTAACAGGGAGGGGGTGCCCTAAGATCAGCACTTTGCCTGTGCCATCCCATAGTGGGGAAATCTTCAAATGGTCCAAGCTGTAGACCAATAGGCGCCTCAGGTGCCGGCCTTCGATGGGTGGAACCTTGATCCTTCTAGCTTGAGCTAGAGCCCAGGACCATGAAACAGGCTGCAGAATGTTCCTTTGAGGGGAGCAGGGCGCCGCATTGCAGGATACGGCGTGTGCTTGCGTGCAGCCTGGTGTGGAGACCCCAGAAGGCAGGGTGGCCTTGGGAATGCCATCTGTCATCTTCTGACTGGTGTTTTCTTCCACAGCTTCCCAGGACGTTTTCGGTCCTCATCGAAGACTCTCTTCCTACATGTAGCCCTGAAGTTGGAGGCCCTGAGAACCCCCACCCGATAGACCCAGAGGAACAAAACGTGACCCCGGGTGGGCCCAGGGGCTGCGGGGCAAGGGAGGACTGTGTGCTCAGCTTGGGCAGAACCAGGTCAGTGACTCAGGGGGCCAGTGTCCATCCCAGCTTGCTGGTCCCCCTCCAGCTGGGGCACTGGCTGGACATGGCATGTCTGCAGCAGGTGCAGCCTCCAGACAGGCCTGAGAGGCGGGCATGTCACTGCCAGGGGCTCGAGCAGGGATTGTCATTGTTGTGAATGACAGAAGCATGTGTTAGGGGGTCACAGAACGCAAATTCAGGCCTTCATGCTCTTAAGTGTGTAGGAGAGAACAGAGAGGAACATTCTTTCAAAAAGAAGTTGCTAGATTAAATACTATGATGTGTAATTTTTAAAAAGTTGCTGCCAGAACATCTGGAGGTCATGGGACATGATGGACATTTGTTTTGTGCTGACTCCCTGCCAGGCGGGGTGTTTACGTGGCCTCCTTCACTGCTCACCCAGCCCCGTAGGGGAGGTCTGGTGCCACTTGGCACACATGGTGCAGGTGAGGAGTGGAGTGTCACGCGCATAACAAGCTGACTCTACGCTGCTGCCAGGCCCTGGGTCAGGCAGCAGCCTCGCCAGCCAGATGCACTATCACCCACACCCAGCCCCAGCTCCCTGGGTGGCACAAGGCCTCGCATGGCACTGAGACTGTGCTCATGCCCGGGGTAGCACTGATGCTCTTAGACCAACGGGGAACTCTGGGAAGATACAGTCATATGTGCTTTTGAGGAATATCAGGGGAAAAAAAGGAGGAAATGATATAATTGTTACTTAATACAGATTTGTAAAAAAGAGTTTCTTTTAAACAATGGGGTCTATTCCACAAAAATAAGTATGAATATTCTAGAGTCCCTGGGAGGCAATGTTGAGCATCTCTGCTTCACACCATGTGGGTGGGCATCAGAGAAGCCCTTGTGCTCTGGGTTCCTCCTGCCTGTGGGTCCTCTGGCCAGGGAAGAGGGTGGGTCAGGAGAGAAGGCAGCGTCTACCGAGGAGTCCCTGAGATAGAGCTGGCCATCTCTGTGGCCTCTGGAAGCCCAGGTGCTGTTTGTCCTTGCATAAGGTGCTCCCGGCATGGGGCCTGCAGCGGGTGCTTCCTCGGACTTCTAAGTCTTCCTCCCTGCCCTCCCCCACTGTGCGGCTTTGCAGGCCCGAAGCCCACGCGGCCCTGTCAGGACTCAGGGCCAGCAGGTGGATCGACCGCAGCACCAGGGCCGTGTCGGTGCACTTCACCCTCTATAACCCTCCAACCCAGCTCTTCACCAGCGTGTCCCTAAGCGCGGAGATCCTCCCCATGGGGGGTCTGGTCCCCTCATCTCTGGTGGAGTCGTTCAGGATCTTCTACGGTGACTCAGCCCTGCGATACCACCTCATGCTTCCCGAGGTGAGTGTATCGGCCACTCGGGCCCCCGGAGGATCACAGTGAGACGGGGCTTCACTGAGCTGGACTTCTCCACCACACGGGACCAGCACGCTGCCACTCGCCATCCTCCATCCACACTCTTGTCATGTCCCCATCATGCTACGGGTGTCATGCTAGGTTTGGGGGCACGAGACAAAGAAGACCTCCAATGGGGAGACCAATTGTCATATATGTGGCAAATGCATATATAGAGCTGTCTTCATGTACTAAATTCATCACAGGAGGACTAGGCCTGACATCTAGATCTCCCATGGATCATAGTTCAGGCTGAGTAACAGAATATCACAGGCTGGGTGGCTTAGACAAGAGACATCTATTTCCCAAGATTCTGGAGGCTGGAAGTCCATGATCAAGGTCCCCGCATGGTCAGGCTCTCGTGAGGGCTGTCCTCCTGGCTGGTGACAGCTGCTTTCTCACCGTGTGCTCCCTTGACCTCTTCTTTGTGGGTACTCACTGTGGGGTGGGGGGAGTGTGTGAGCGTTCTCTGGCTCTTTGTGTAAGGACACCAATCCTACAGGGTCACGGCCCCACTCTTAGGGCCTCACTTAACCTCGATTGCTTCCTTCGAGGCCCCATCTCCAAATCCATCCACACTGGAGGTTAGGGCTTCAACCCGTGAATTTGAGGGACACAAACCTTGAATCCATAGCACCAGGGGTCTTGGTGAGATGGAATACGTTCATGTAGCTTCACTGAACAATCAAAAACACCAGAAGTCACTCTGAGTTTTCCTTGGGAACTCTGCCCATTTTTTGCCCTATAGTGAACTTTCTGCTATGAAGAGCTAAGTCCTGCCGGCACTTCAGGGCAAGCTTGCTTCAGCTGAGCAGTGAAGATAGGAGAATCCCAAGAGGGTTAGGACTCTGGGGAGGGTCAGTGCCACGGTAAAGGCTGAGACTGTGAATCGAGCCCAGCGCCACACTTGCCCATGGGCAGAATTGAGGGCAGAACGGCCCGGCAGGGCTGGCCAGGGAGGGGCAGGGGAGGCTCTCCCCTCGAGCACCAAAAAAGCTTGGTCATCAAGGTTAACAGTAATCTAGTACAGTATTTTTAAAAATCATAATTCATACAAAAAATCGTAATGGACAAAATGTCACAATTTTGGACAACGGCAGGATTCCTTTTGCCCCAGGCTCCCGTACAGCATCCCGGTAACCACCGAAGGTGAACTTCACTCTGATCACAGTTGGAGCACTTGCAGCGGGCCCTCGGGCACATGACTCCAAAAGAAGACTGAGAGTGGTTAAAGACCCTGCCCATGTCTTTCAGTTCCTCATAAATTCATGAATAAATTTGAGTTTCGGTTAGTGCATGAGTGCGTGAAGCCGTGAGTGAACGGGTGACTCATCAATGGAGAGAGAACCACACAGAGAACTTCAATATAAGGACTTCATAAAGCTTTTAAAGGCTTTACTTGGTCAAGGCAACTAACATATATGTATTGTATGTTGCATGTATTCCGAATATACACCAACTCTTTTGAGGGGTGCTGAGGAAGGACTGGAGGGGTAGCGTGGAGGTCAGGAGACCTGGTGGCTGTAGATTTCTGTACTCCGTGATTTCTGTGAGCGCAGAGCCCTTCTCAGGTCCTAACACCTGACACGAAGTGGAGTTTCTGTGAGTGCTTAAGGCGTGGAGGGTACCAAACCACCCCAAGTGCCTGTCGAAGAGCAAGTTTGTATCATAGCTGCAGAGCAAGAAATTGACTTGTTTCCTATTTGCTCAGAAAGTAATTGGCAGGGGAGCCAGTCACAAGTTTAGACCATTAAAAATAATTTATCCACGTTTTGTTGATCTTGTTTGTATTCTTTCCACCAGCTGGTCTTCCTGGTGCTCAACCTGGTTCACCTCTGTTTTCAACTCTACGGTATGATGGAGAAGGGTGTCCTCAACTATTGGCGAAAACCAAGAAACTGGCTGGAGGTAGCCTCCCTTATCATTTTGTGAAAAATAATAACAATAAAGTGTTTGTATCTTAAAAAATAATAACTTTAATGAGAAATTGATTATGCACTAGCTACTTCCAACATTATTGCAATTTTCTCTCTCTGTAGTGTCATTGCCAAAATAGCATTTGAGATCAAGTGTCTACTTAGTGTTTTTACAGCTACAGTCGTGAGCCACATAATGACACTTCAGTCAACAATGACAGTCCCATAAGATTATAATGGAGCTGGAAAATTCCTATCACCTAATGACATCTTGATGATCCTGACCCTGTGTAGGACTAGGCTAATGTGTGTGTTTGTGTCTTAGTTTTTAACAAAAAAAGTCTAAAAAGTAAAAGAAAAATAAAAAATTTAAAATGTAGAAAAAAGTTTATAGAATAAGGATACAAAAAAAGAAAATATTGTACCGCTATATAATGTGTTGGTGCTTTGTTATCACAAAAAAGTCAAAAAGTCAAAAGATTTAAAGTTTATAAAATAAAAAAATTACAGTAAGCTAAGGTTAATTTATTATTGAAGAAAGAAAAAAATTTAATAAATTTAGTGTAGCTTAAGTGTACAGTGTTTATAAAGTCTACGGCAGCGTGTGGCAATGTCCTGGGCATTCACATTCACGTACCACTCACTCACTCACCAAGAGCACCTTGGTCCTGCAAGCTCCATTTGTAGTAAATGCCCTATACAGATGTACCATTTTTTATCTTTATACCGTATTTTTCCTATGCTTTTTCTATGTTTGACTATTTTAGATACAAAAATACTTACTATTGTGTTTCAGTCTCCTACAGTATCCTACAGTATTCAGTACGGTAACATGTTGTGCAGGTTTGTAGCCTAGGAACAGGAGGCCATACCATACTTCCTGGGTATATGGTATAGCCTGTTATGGTAGGTCATACCATGTAGGTTTGTCTAAGCATACTCTGTGATGTTTGCACAATGACAAAATCACCTAACAATGAACTTTTCAGAATGTATCCCTGTCGTTAGGCTTTGTATGACTGTAATTTACAATCCGAGTCACGTATAGTGTCAGGTGGCCCTTCCTCAGGAGCCAGGCTGAGCAGCCCCTTTCTCGCGGATGTTGCAGCTCTCTGTGGTTGGAGTGAGTCTCGCCTACTATGCAGCCTCTGGCTACCTCGCTACTCTCGCTGGGGATGTCACCGATCAGTTCCACAGAGGACTTAGCCAAGTGTTTATGGACCTCACCCTTATGGCATCGTGGAATCAGGTACGGCAGGGGGCTCAGGGTCATGCAGATAGGAGCCATGCACTGTGATGCTGTCCAAAAGGCAGAGGTCACCCAAGTTCTAGAAGGTATGAGACGACAGATCTGTTCCATGTTGAGTGGTAATATTCTGAGTGGCCAGGACAGTGAAGGGCATGGAGAACTTAGGACATGCTTTGCAAGCTGGGGAAATGTGAATTCTGCCTGCAGCACAAGTCAAGAGCTGGGAATTCCTCCAGCGACTCCACGGGATCCTAAGTGGCATAAGGAAGCAGGTGTTGATGCAGCATGAAGGAAGGTGCTAGCACAGACTTGCTTAGACACATCATGTCTGCTTTCTCTCTTCACCCTGGGAACAGTCCTAAATGTACCCTGGTGACAGTCCTCAATGTGGGTGGTGTTAGCCGCTCTTTGCAAGTGAAGACACCAAGGTTGAGGGAAAGGCCTGGGTCCTATGATGAGGGGAAGTCCCACTTCCAAGTCCCTGCACCTCCCTTCCCCCAGTGGCTCTTCCTGCAGGGAATAGGTCCCCACTGGGATGGAAGCTCCCACAGGAGGACCAGGCAGAAGTGCACACACAAGCCTGGAAAATTCCTGTCACCTAGTGACATCTGCATGATTCTGACCCTATGCAGGCCTAAGCTAATGTGTATTTTTGTGTCTTATTTTTCAACAAAAAGGTCTAAAAAGTAAAAGGGCTCCCATGGGGCAGAGCAGGGCAGGGCAGGATCCCACAGCAGGCTGTCGGGCCCCATTTGGCTTCCTTGCCCGGCTGCCCTCACAGCTAAGCCCTCCCTCACTCCACAGACCTCCTGAGCCTCCCTTTTCTACCCACCTAGAGGGTGGTCAGGGCCCTGGGTCCACCCCATATCCCAAGCATGACCTCACACTTCCTGGGCTGGGCAGGTCCTAGAACAACCTAGAAAAACAGGAACCAGTTCTCCTCCAGCTTCAGGCTGCTCATCACCCAGTTCCACCTGTCTTCCCCAACCTCCTTCTCCATCCTTCTGTGATCCGGGCCCCTGACCTGGCTCCCCTGTCCACTGTGCAGGGAAACCTGGGCAGGATGAGGCTCCTGTCCTCACACTCTGCGCTTCCTCTAACAATACCCCGACCCCCATCTCCGTGTTGGAGGTCATTTTGTCACAAGCAAGAAAACCCCCTAGCCCAGGGGGAAAGAAATGGGTTCTGAAGGAGCCCAAGCAGGGAAATCTCCAGCTTTTCTCCTAAAGAAAAAGAATACACAAGTCCGATGAGACAGAACACACACACAGGTAAGGCAAAGCCACTTTGTTACCACAGACAGGCAACAAGGAACAACAGAAGCCTAGGATTTGGGATGAGGAAAGCATCCCAGGGTGGCTGGACTCTCATCTGTGTGTGCCCCACTCGCACCACAGCTGAGGGGCCCCGGGAAGCAGCCTGCCTGGGTTATACACACTGGGGCAACAGGACTCGCTGGACACAGTGCTGTAGGGCATCCTCTTCTAGGAGGGACTCAAACAGCCCAGGCTGCTGCAGCCAGCTCCTCCTCATCTCAGGATGTTGCATTCCCAGCACATTCCCAATCATTCTGAGAACTATAAGCAAGAAACGGGGAAGAGCTGGCCAGCCAAGGCCATCAGGGACCTGCCCTATGGACACTTAGCAGCATCTACTAACATCTGCATTGAACAATTATTCGGTTTCCTGTCTGTCTTACCCCACAAGGCTGGCAGCTCCAGGAGGCAGAGTGTGTCTGTTCTGTTCACTTCCGCTCCCACAGCACCAATATTAGGCCTGATGAGGACCGGCTGCTTGATTTGTTGGCATCTCTCTCTTTGTTGGATAGTGGGCTTCCTGGTCTACCTTTTGCTATATGTCTGTGCGAGTCACCCCTCTTCCTATTAGCTGGGTTCTGGTTTACCCACGGTCTCCACTACCCTGTAACTGTGGCCTTGCACGGCTCTGGCACCTACAATGCTGACGTAGCCTGGCTTTCCCTTGCCTGTGCCCAGAAGCCCACAGGTGGTGGTCGGCTTTCGTCCCCTCAGGACAGAGCGTACGAGAGCATCTGATCAATCACCGGTCAGCCAGTAGACGTGGGCCTCGGGAAGGTGGGCAGAGTGAAACACTTTGTAGGATGTTTTTTTCACCTGATACAGGCAGGGGAAATTTTCTAGAAGGAGCATGATTAGGGAAGACATGAATCTGGCCTACACACTGGCCTGATGACTCTCCACGAGTAGTCAGCCTCCTCCTGACTTCTGGCCTTGTGAACTGAGTTTACCCTTATATCCTTTTTTCCCACTGATGTCCTATCTTTCTCGTCATGTTCCATGCCCCTGCCAGAAAAAATTTGCCTGGGGAGATTCTCTCTTCCCTGGGGATTCTGTCTAGCCCAGGTGCCAAATTTCTGATTCCTCAATTAGCTTCTGAGTAAGAGCTAACATGTATTCAGGTTTACTCCCACCAGGCACTAAGTTCTATGCAACCACATGTACGTTAAGCTACACAACCATCTAGTGAAACAGGCACTAGTATGCCCCCCATAAAGGCCAAGACTCTGGAAGGTTAAGCAGCCTGCCTAAGGTGACACACATCTAATTAGGAGCAACGCTGGAATTGGCCTCTGGTCTCAGGGATCTGAGTAGCTACATTTCTGAGCACTGAGCTATAATGCAACAGAACAGCCGTTGGAGGACACTGACCACACTGTCCTGGCCCAAGAGTGCTCCAGGCAAAAGCCTATGGCTCATACTATTCAGTTCTGATGCTGTGTTGCTGTGTGTTCAAGGCCAGCTCTAGGGAAATATGCAGTGTGTACATTGTGCCCTGAGGTGCCCTTGCGTGCCCATCTCTGTGCTGGCACCTTGGCCTCTGCCCACACTATGGCTTTCCTTCCTGACTCCACCTCTGTGGACACCCTCCCCACACCCTGCAGTTTGTTAAACTAATCCCCGTAGAGAGAGTTAGAGGGATTTAGCTCTAACTTTAACTTCAGTTTAACACATTCATTGCCATGTGAGTTGTATTTAACTCACACTAGTTTTGAGCCCGGGGCCTCATGAAGCATATGTAACTCTCATATGTCTCTTTACCTTGAGAGCTGTGCAGTTCACAGGCAACTCACGCTGCTATGCTGTAGCATACATGCTACATAATGGGCGGCCCCCTAGGCAAAACCCTGCAGTTGGTTCGTGAAAATCTTACTTGTTGATGTTCTTATTGTTACAATTAACATTGACAACTTAACTGCATATTACTTGCACACAGAAAACAATAAAAAATAACAATTTTTTCATTAAATTAGAAAGGATCATTTTTTTTTCAGTTTTTATTCTATTTTCATAATAAAACACCATGGCCCCAAGGAAAATTTTTTTTTCTAGTGTTATAATCAATGTGTTAAGCTGCATCCCTGATGCAGAAAGAATGAGACATGTTCAAGATGGAAATAAATGATTTTCTAATGATGGAGTTCACACCCAGGATTAGAGAGCTATGATTTGAGTGTGTGAAAATGGACATGCGTAGACTTTAAAATCAGGAGACTTGAGACTCATTCCCAGCTCTTCTTTGTCCACGTGCCATTGGGCAAGTTGCTTACCTCTTGTCAAGTCTTAGTAAGGTAGAACCCAGATATGTACCTTGAGGGCTTTGTTGAGATTTGAGCATGTGTATGTATTTGCACACA
>CAUYSK010026920.1:0-31906 GCA_963575035.1 Avahi laniger | reverse complement strand
GACCCTGGGCAGATTGCTTCTCCTCTTGGCCTGTTTCCTTATCTACCAACTGAAGGATGAACTAGATGGGAAACTGTACAGCAGGAGAATGAGGCTAACGACACCAAAGCCACTGATCAACCTAACGTCACTGGGAGGCAGAACAGCCTGACACTGTGTCCTGCTCTGAGGACTAGGAAGGACACAACATCATCTATGGCAGGTTCTTGATAAAAGCATTGAATCCAAATCTGATCAAGCCACCAGCCTCCAGAGTGTACATGTGATTACCGGTTTATGGGAAATACGGGGCCCAGCGGAGCACATTAAAAGACCCCACAAGGATGCCGTCAAACAAATCCAGACCGTGGGAAACTCCATCTGGAATCTTACTCAGCCACAGGAAGGAACGAGGCGCTGACACACGCTACAGCGTGGCTGAACCTTGAGAACATTACACTGATCTATGGAAGCCGGACACAGAAACCGCACTCTGTATGCGGCCATTTATACGAAATGTCCAGAGCTGGCGCATCCCCGCAGGCAAAGTTGATCAGTGGTCCCCAGGGGTGGGAGGGCAGACATGGGGAGTGACTACTAGTGGGTATGAAGTTTCTTTCTTAGTCAATAAAAGTATTAGGGAATTAGTAGTAATAGCTGCAAACCTTGTGAATATACTAAAAGCCACCAACATGCAGACTCTAAACAGGTGAATTTTGTGGTGTGTGAATTATATCTCAGTGAAAGACAGAGAGAGAGAGATTTAAGAGCTATGTCAGCCAGATACAATATGGGGGCCTTGAGTAGGTCCTGGTTCAAACAAACTGACTGTGAAAAGACAAGGTATTGTGGAGACAAACTGGAGAAATTTTAACGTGGATGGGATGTTAAATGATCTAATAAAAAAATTGTGTTATTATACTTTTGCTAGATATGATAACGGTATTGTGTGTGTTTGTATGTTCATTTTTTTTAACAAAGTCCTTATCTGTTAGAAATATTTACTGAAGTTTTTATAGGTGAAATGATATGATATCTGGAATTTCCTTTAAAAAAATGTGTGTGTATGTGTGTGTGTGTTTGTGTATGTGTGTGTGTGTGTGTGTGATGGATGAAACAAGAAGGAAAAATGTTGATAATTGTTGAAAATCAGTTCATTAAGTATATGGGTTCATCACACTAGTCCCTCTACTTTTTAGTATATATATATATATATATATATACATACATATATATATAAAATTTTTATTTTTTTGAGACAGAGTCTTGCTCTGTCACCCTGACTATAGTTCAGGAGTGTCATCATAGCTCAGTGCAAACCCAAACTCCTGGACTCAAGCTATCCTCCTACCTAGGCCTCCGAGTGCTAGGATTATAGGTGTGAGCCACTGTGCCTGACCTACTTTTTAGTATATTTTTAAATTCCCATAATAAAGGTACAGCAATAAACTGATTTATTTTCTTCTTTATATTTTATTGATTTCCCCAATGTTCTACAATAAATACATACTGCCTTTATAATCAGAAAAATATAGGCCAGGCACAGTGGCTCACACCTGTAATCCTAGCACTCTGGGAGGCCAAGGCAGGAGGATCGCTTGAGCTCAGGAGTTCAAGACCAGCCTGGGCAAGAGTGAGACCCCGTCTCTACTAAAAATACAAAAATTAGCTGGGCATGGTGGCACACTCCTGCAGTCCTAGTTACTTGGGAGGCTGAGGCAGGAGGACCTCCGAAGCCCAGAAGTTTGAGGTTGCGGTGAGCTATGATGACGCCACTGCACTCTAGCACTCTAGCCAGGGCAACACCGTGAGACTCTGTCTCAAAAACAAAAACGAAAAATCAGAAAAATATATTAAACTACAAAATTAAATGACGGGCCTGAACTAGCGGACCCCTCGGCCTTCTCTACCCTGTGGGAAGCTCTGTCTTCCCTGGGTCCTTTCTGGGTGGGCAGTGGCTACCTGAAAGCCACCTGAGTGGGAGGGAGGGGCTGGTACTCTTTCCTCTACACACTCTGTGGTTTCCTCTCACCCTGCCTCCCCTTAAAGCTCTTGCCCAAGGGTGGACAAGCCTCCCTCCCAGACTCCCTTTAGCCCAACTGAGGCTGGCAGCCCTTTTAGCCTGGTGGCCAAGGAAGCTCCCTTGGTCTTAGAACGGAGGCCTATCTCTGGCCCTTTCTACCCATGTAACCTTGAAATCAACCTCTCAGACCTTCCTTTTCTCATCTGTTACCTGAGGAAAACAACAATTCCTACCTCAGGGCTATTGCAAGGGTTACATGAAAGGGGCTTATCCTAGATTATAGTAGGTGCTCAATTAATGGAAAATTTTTAAGAAATAAAGGAACTTTATCAAAGTGATATAAGCCCATTAGATGTTGAAAATGCGGGAAAACAGAAGAATAAAATAACAAGCCTTATAATGCCACCACCCAGAAATTGTCATAGTAAACATTTTCTTTCTGGGCTCTTTCCTGTGCATAAATGGTTTTGCTTTTAAGTACAACTGTAACCCTGCTGTCACCACACATTGACATTCTGCTTTTATTCTCTAAATATTATAACCTACTTCCTCATATTACTGTAAGCTGTTCGTAAACAAAACTTTCAATGCTGGCATGATATTCCATTGTGCATTTGTGCTGTTAATAATCCCCCTTTCTTGGACCCTTAGATTAGTTCCAATTTTCCCCATTATAAAGGACTCCACAATGAACAGGTATTCTGCATGACTTCCTTAGGATAGATTTCCAGAAACGAAATTGCTGTTCCAAGACTAACACATTTTCAAAGCTCTCGGGTTGTTGGAACCTTTCCAAAGAAGTGGGCCCCTTTATGCCACCACCATTGCATTTTCAACATAAATATTTTGCTAAATACAAACAATCTCAGATAATACCAAAAAAGCTGGATACAGTTTCCTAAGCATCGGTGAGGTCCTACCGAAACCAGCAGGGGTAGCAGGTGGGATGGGAGAGGAAGTGCAGAGAATGAGGTACAAAGAGGAGGAAACACTCAGGGATTTATTTCAGAGGCTCCCTCCATCCCTCCAGAGGTTATTCCTTATTCTCCATGACCTGAATCTGGACAGTTCTATGTAAACTGAGGCTGGGAGGATGGGGACCTCAGCTGTCCTTCAGATTCTGGCTGGAAGAGTAGAAGCTCCACTCTCAGTCAGCTCACCCCCGAGGTCAGCTGCACTTTGAGGGAGGCCCCAGCCGACCAGGGGGCGTGGGAGTCGGGAGAAGTGCCCCAGCACCTCACCCCACAAGCATGAGAACCACGAACATCCCGGGGCCAGGACGCTGGGGCGGGACTGGGTGACGTCACGGCCACGCCCCCAGCCGGCTCCCTCCTCCCTGCGCGCGCACCTCCCTAACCGAGTCCTCACCTGGAGGGACAGGTGTGCGCATCTCGCGTCTAGGAGGCCGACCAGCCAGTGTCAGGTGAGAGCCAGTAGGAGCTGGGGTAGGGGTGGGGGTCCTCACGCAGAGGAGAGCCTGGTCAAAGGAGAGAAGGAGGTGGGAATGGGTCCTTGGAGACACAGGTTGCTTCCCAAACTCCTTGCTTGTCTCTTGGTTATAGTCACGTTGTTCTGAAAGGCAGGCTTTGCAGGGACTTGAGGGAGAGGAAGTTGAAGGGGAAGCAGCAGTTTCTATAATATTTCAACCACAAATGTATTGTTATTGTTATTATTGTTTTGGTGCCTTTTCTTCGTTGTAAAAGTAACGTGCACTGATTGACTATTTGGCAAGTGGAAGAAAGTAGGAAAGAAGTCGCCGTGGTTCTAGGACACAAACAAAACCTCCTAGATGTTTGGTGTCCTTCCTTTCAGTCTTGTTTCCATGCGCCATCATTTTAATATCCTTTTATCATATGAGATCCACAATGTCTGTCTCGCTTTCATCTCTTAACATTGTGTCGTAAGCATTTTTTTGTCTTATTAGTCATTTGTGTATGTGTAATCATTATTTTTAATGGCTGCATAATGTTACATTTGAGGGATTGGCCGTAGTTGGGTGCCCTTCTGAACTCTTGTAGGAAGGCACTGAGGGGAGACAGGGAAGCGTAACAGAAAAAACAGGCCAAGACCTCCACCTGCAACAGTGGGGTCTTGGAAAAGACCTTTGCTCTCTCTAAGCATCAGTTTCCACATCTGGAAAATGGGTACATAGAGCTACTTCCCCAGGGTATTGTGAGGATTAAATGAGCTAATTTATGTAGAACCACCACCACCACTGCTGCCACCATGGATCTGGCAGAAAAAGAGTTGACATGTTTGTGGGTTTGAGGGAGGGATTTGGTTGTTCCCCCCCCCTCCGCCCCACCTGACAGGGAATCAAACCCCGGGGATTTGGACCAGCTGAAGAGGCTAAGGGACCAGAGTACAGGAAGAGCTGGGGACAGGGGGATGGGGTGAACTCTTGGGAAAACCCCCGGAATGGAGATATCTCTTGGTCTGGGGCAGGTGGACTGGAGCCAGTAGGAATGGTCCATGTCCACTATGTGTAGGCCAGGCACATACAGGGGCCCTGAGGCAGGGCCAGTAACCTCCGGGCCCCCAGATGGGTTCAAGCCTTTGGGATGTGCTTCTGGAAGAGGTTTGGAGTAAGGGGTTTGGAAGAATAGTAGGGGGCAGGGGTGTAGATGGAGCTTAGTAACCGACTCCTCGTACAGATGAGGAAACTGATGCTCAGAAGACAGACGATTTGCTCAAGACACACAGGAGGAGCAGTGAATGGAGAAGGTTTGTGTCCCAGGGCTCCTGACTTCCCTGGGGTCTCTACACGAGACTACTCAATGGGGAAGAGGAGGATATAAGGGTGGAGAGTCATCAGCTGCAGTCTCTGTTCTTTGAGCTTCCATTTCCTCGTCTGTGAAATGGGTATAATAACTCTCCATCTACCTACTTCCTAGGCCTGTCCATGGACAGGTAGCCAGGCCTTCCTCCCACTTTGATGGGCCTGTTCAATCTCTGATCCTATACCTCCACCCTGACCCCTCATTTTCTTAACTCTCTGGCCATCTTCAGAGGGGGGGTCTGGGTCACTTGTCAGCTGAACCAGATGGTATCTGTGGCCATACCTCAGCAGGATGGGAAATCCACATTTTCCTGAGCCACCTGTTTCTAGACCCTGGGGGTTTGCTCTGTTTTTCTAATTGGGATTTCCTGTGACGTGCACCTAAAGCACAAGCTTGCTGGGTGAGAGAAAGGGCTCTGTGCTCTGGTGGGAGTGCCTGAGTGTTAGGACGATCTCACAGTAAGGGGCCATGGGCCTCTGAGGCCACTCCTTTCTGCCTGGCCTGCCACCCAGGACTGCACCAGGGATAGCAGGCTCCCCTAGCACTTGGGTATTCAGGGGTCTCTGATGTTTTGAAACAGAACAGGACAGCCACCTTCCAATTCACAGAAAATTGGAGGTGGTTCATTGCATAGTCACAATTTTTAGTCATTCAGAGTAACAATTAGCTCCAGGACCCAGAATGAATTCCCTTCCTTGGGCCTGGGAAACACTTTCCGAAACTTTCACAGCTGTACAACTTGTCTGTTCAAGAAACTGATAGCTAATACTTACTGAGTGCCTCATTCGCCAGCCTCTTGTTCTAAGTGCTTTAGGGCAATACTATGAAATAGATACACTATTATTTTACAGATGGTGAAACAGACGCAGAGAGGTTAAGTAAGTTGCCCAGGTGAAGCCAGGACTCAATCCTGGGCAGTCTGCCTCCAGCTCTCCTCTCACTGCTATGTCAGGCTGCCTCTTTAGGCCGAGACGGTGTCTGACACACGTCTGTGTTCTCAGACATCCTTATGTTGTCTTCTGCACAGGGCTTCAGGGCTTTCTGCGTGAATCCCTATACTCCGTCGTGTCTGTTGACATCTTGATCTCTGTCTTAGCCCTGCTCGCACTAATTTATGATGACCAGTTCTGGTATCTGGGTCTCCTCGGGTAGGTGAGCTCCGCCAGGGCAGGGCCCATGTGCATTTCACCTCTGGACCCACCACCAGGCCCAGCCAGGCCCGGCTCTGCTCCCTGTAACTGAATTAATAATCACCGCGTCTATATTCACACGCCTGGCTCTGGGCTACGGGCTCTGTGCAGTACATCGTCTCTTTCAATCCACCTGAGGTCGGTGCTGCTGCCACCTCCACTTCTGAGAGGAGGAAACAAAGGCTTAGGAAGGTTCTGTAAACTCAGCCAGCCACATGGCCCAGAACTTGTAGCCGATGAAGGATTTGGACCAGCTTGTTGAAGCAGAGTCTTGCCACGGCCGCATGTCAAGTGAGAACTCATCGCAGGAGTCTCCAGCCCCAGTGCGACGTGTGATTGCATGCCCCGTCCGTCCAAACAGTTTCGAGCATGCATTTTGTACTCAAATGTATATTTATTTGTTTATAACTAAGTATACATGTTCTGCTGTGTTGATACGTGCATTATAAAACATACATTAAAATAGAATAGTTAGAAGGCTAAGGTTAAAACCTAAAGAATACAAATTCTGATTGTCTTCTTCCCATACCCCACTAGATCACTTAATGAACTTGCTGGGGTGTAGGCATCTACTTCAGAGACAGCTGCCTTAGTGGTCACCAGAATACCCCAGATGCTTCCAGAATGGGTGAGCAGATGAGTGCTATCCTGAGGGCACTCAGTGCTGTCCTGGTGGGCATATATTGAGGAAGAGACAAAGGCAGGGGGGCCCCGACAAGGCAGGGTGGGGCTCCAGGGTGGGTCTAGAAAGGTATATCGGGGTCTTTCGTGACCACTATGAATGTTAGGTCGGATTCTCTTCAACTCCCTGGCCTTGGGTTTCGACCTGTAAAATGGGCAGAACGATCTCCAGCTCACGGGGCTGCTGTGGAATTAAACCAGAGTCATGCCACGTGTCGGTGGGGAGCCTGTGCGTCGTCCATCTGGCAAATTCTTGTTCCTTCCTCTTCCCTTCCACAGGTAGAACTCTAAGCCGTTCTGAGCAAAACCACTGGCTGCCTCTCACAGGAGACCCTCCCTACCTCCTCCTCTCTTCAGCTCCTCCCCCAAGGGAGGGGATCCTGGGTGCCACCCGACTGCTCTCCCCACAGTGGGCCCCCATCCCCTAATACCTGAGGATCCTACCATAGAGCGCTTGCTGAGGCTGTTCCTTCCCCCGCCTGCCATCTCCCCCCGATTCAAATCCCACCGAATTTTAAGTCCCTCAGCCTCCTGTCCACCCCAGTGTCAACTCCTGAATTTCTCTGCTGACACAGCTTTGGGAGGCAGTGTGGCTGGGGATGCGGTTAGGGGCTCGTCTGGATGCCGTATTTGTGTGGTGCTTCTTGTAAAGTTAAGAAAACTGTAGTTGCGCATATCATAGGATGCTCTGGTGGGGGGAGGGGCTGCCAGCCAGCCCTTGGTGCCGCCACCGATCCCAGGCCACACAGATCTGTCCTCTGGCAGTCACTGTCCAGCATGTTCTCTCTACTACTGTTAGTCCATCCTTTTCCTTGTGCATAAGTCGGCCTCTCCAGTTGGATTGTCAACTCCTGGCAAGCCGGGTCCGGCGCAGACGTCTCAGGCCCTGCAAGGAGCTGGCATCAGGAAATGTTTGTGGACAAATGTGTGATGTGGCAGGAGATGACGAGTCGCACCAACTATGCAGAGTGGCGGAGTGTTGTTGTGGAATCGGGGTCATTAGTCGCAGCAATCATCGTAATTCCCGCAGCCCAGCTAATGAGTGGTTGTGCGTCCCGGGAATGGGGATCCCGGGCTTCCCGGAGCATGAAGCAAGGAGCAAGTTCTGGAGAGAGAGGGCAGCAGCACAGCAAGGGACGCTGTGCTGAGCAGAGGAGTCAGCTGAATCCAAAGGGACGAGGAGGTGACAGGCCAGGTTGAAGGAAGCAGATGGGATGAGCCAAGGCAGGGCAGGGTGGCCCTCTGGGAGTGCTGGGGGACTTGCTGGTGTTCCCTGCGCCCGTGGGACACGACGGGCCGTCGTGGCGTCTCTGGGAATTGCGCGCCCAAAGAGACTGAGCCCAGGGAAGGCTGAGGGGGTTTTCCCACCTCCAGCCCCAGGGGATGGGGAGGGAGACCCCACCATGAGAAGCGGGGGAGCCCCAAGGCCAGTCTCGTTCCTGAGGGAAGGCTATTAGGCATGCTCTGGCCCAGGCATGGAAAGTGCTAGACCCTGCCTCCGCCCCTGGGACCGAAGTCAACACCGCTCATGGCGCAAGTGTTCAAGGGGCACCCACAGGAGCACCTAGAGGGGTTTCTCTCTCGGAGCTTATTATGTTCAAGAGCATTAAAAAGAAACAAGTTCTCAGCCAGTCTTAAGTAACGTAAAAAAATGAAAACAGGGTATCCTTGGGAGAGAAGGACAGAGGGGAAGGAAGTCCACTCAAGACTGTGTGGTCAAGGAAGGCCTCTGTGAGGGGTGACTTTTGAGTTGTGATCTGGGCCATGAGTAGGAGGCAGCCACTGAAGACTGGGGGCCAGGAGGAGGGAGATAGTTCTAGGCAGAGGAACAGCCAGTGCAAAGGCCCTGAGGTCTGAGGAAGTGAAAGAAGAGGGGGAAGGGGTAGCGAGGTTTGAAATGAGGTCTGAGGCAGACCCTGGGAAAGAATGTGGCTTTCATGCTAAGGGAAGAAGGAGCCACTGGTGTGTTTTCCGTAGCTGAGAGCATATATCAATGGCTAGCAGGCCACTGCGGTACACAATGGAAGACACGTGGTGAGAGGTGGCTGGGTTGAGAATACGGTTGGGAGGTGGGGCTGATGGGAAATCCTCACGTTTTGAACATGGGGGTGCGAGGGAGAACGCTTTCCACAGAGCCAGACTTGTGTCACCTCAGAGGCTGTCTCAGCGTAGTGCCCCCCCAGTTCTGCCCTCAGCTTGCAGGTGGGGAGAGAGACCTTTAGAAGTCACCTTGTCCAGCCCCCCAGGGGAGGGCTGTGGATTCTCCGAAGTCCCGCTGAAACTCAGTGCCTGACCCGGGACTCAAACCCGGGCCTGGCCGCCCCGCCCTGCTGCCTGTCTGCTGAGGAGGGAGGAGGAGGGAGGAACCACTGCCCAGATCGGCCTGACCAGGCATGGCCAAGTAGTGAGGTCACCCGGAGAAGCATCCGAAGCGAGAGGCGGGGACTGAGGCGCTGCCCTGGGAGCACTCGGGGTGGGCGGAATATCGTGGAAAGGCCCAGGGACAAGGAGAATATGCTAGGGCAGCATCTGCAGCATGGCAGGCCTGGGGGACTTCTGGAGACTGTGTGGGCCACTGACCCTCAGGGGTCTTGGCAGAGACAGGAGCAGAAGCTTCCCGCAGGGGCCTCCGAGAGCCGAGCCCAAGATGGGCAAGGCTCGTAGAGCCTTACCTGGCCCAGCCAGGTTTGCAAACCTCTGAGCCCCTCATCCCCCAACAAAGGGGCTGGCGGTGGCCCCTCCAGGGGCAGGAAAGAGCCAGGGATGCAGCCTGTGGTGCTCTGAGGAGTCCAAGGCAGGTGGCCTGGATTGAACTCTGCTCTGCTCCTAGAGCAGCAATCCTGTAGTATCGACATCTTCCTCTTACTCACGGCTTCTTCTGGGTTCAGTTGTTTTTGTGGTTATCTGTATTATCCCCATTTTACAAACGAGACTCAGAGTTTAAGGAACTTGCCTGGTGTCACATGGTGAAGTGACAGAGTCACCATCTGAAGCTAGCTTCTTACCTCAAGTGGGCTACTGCCGCATGCTCCCTGTGATCGAGGACAAGGCTGTTTCCCTCTTGGGGCCTCTGTCTGTCCATCTGTGAAACAGTGGAGTGGAGTAAATGAGCCTGACGGGCCCTCGTAGCTCTCTCAACTGCAGCCCAGAATCGCTTCTCTAGGGAGGGGTTCAGGGACAGGAGCCTGATGGAGCGGCACTGGGGACTTGTCTTGGAACTGCGTCCTCCACCAGCCTGGGCCAGTGGTTAAGGGCACAGGCTCTGGCAGGCCACCACCTCCTCTGAGGGCGGAGTGAGCACTGGCTGAGTCAGTGCAAGCAACGTGTCCCTGGGGCCTGGCACATGGTGGGTGACAGCTCTTCATGTTTGGTTGGCGAGCAGGAGGCTGTCTCTTCACGGTCCATTCATTCACTCATTCAGCAAATATTTGCTAAATACCACCAGTGTGCCAGGTGCTATTCCAGGTACTGGCAGCACAGTGGCGCCCAAAATAGCATTAACTCCCTGCCTTCATGCAGCTTAGTTCTCCAAGTGGGGGATGCAGACCAAAAAAAAAAAAATTAAAAAAGCACCCCATGGGCATGTTAGATAGTGGTAAGGGCCAGAGAAGCAGTCAGCAGAGAAGGCAAGAGGCAGTGCCTCTGGTGGGGGGATGTCAGAATTTTATTTTATTTATTTTCTTTTAGAGACATGGTCTCGCTCTGTTGCCTGGGCTAGAGTGCAGTGGTGTCATCATAGCATCATAGCTCACTGCAGCAATCTTCCGGCCTTGGCCTCCCAAAGTGCTAGGATTACAGGCGTGAGCCACCACACAGCCGGGTCAGGTTTTTTTTTTTTTTTTTGAGACAGAGTCTTTCTCTGTTGCCCAGGCTAGAGTGCCATGGCATCAGCCTAGCTCACAGCAACCTCAAACTCCTGGGCTTAAGTGATTGTTCTGCCTCAGCCTCCCCAGTAGCTGGGACTACAGGCATGTGCCACCATGCCTGGCTAATTTTTTCTATGTATTTTTAGTTGTCCAGCCAATTTCTTTCTATTTTTTTAGTAGAGACGGGGTCTCGCTCTTGCTCAGGCTGGTCTCGAACTCCTGAGCTCAAACGATCCTCCCGCCTCGGCCTTCCAGAGTGCTAGGATTACAGGCATGAGCCACCACACAGGCCGGGTCAGGTTTTTAAATCAGGAGACTGGGAAGGCCTTCCTGAGAAGGCCACCTGAATCGATGAGAGGTGAGCAGGGTGGCTCTCTGAGGGAAAAGCATGTCAGGCAGTGGGAACAGCCAGGGCTAAGGCCCTGAGGCCAGAGGAGGCCAGTGAGGTCACATGGCCATGAGCAAGAGGGAAACTGACAGGGGCTGAGGTCGGGAAAGCTAAGGGGGGTTGAGGACGGATTGCGGGGGCTGTTTTCAGGGCCGCCCTAGCTGTTTAGTTAATCTGTGCATCCACAGCCGAGGGTGATTCCTTTGGGGGTCCTGAAATCTTTCTCCCGGCACTGGTTTCATCCGCAGCTGCACCTTCACTATCGGCCGATTCCATGGCTGTCCTTGAGGTCCCCAGCCCAGTGCTCCAGGGTGCCACGTGGTACGGAAGGGTCTGAAAATAGGAAACAGGTACAAAAGTGAGTTTGGGAAGATGCTATGAGAGCCACTACCCCTGATCCAAAGCAGAGCAGCCAAAACCCACCCAATAAGGGGACCCTAGCACCTTTTGTCCCAGCCTGATTGCATCTCCTGCGTGGGCTGCAAGGAAGGGAAGTTTAGCTGGCCACACCTTTGGATTTTAGAGTCAGGAGTTCTCCGGACAGTCACTGAGAACCAAGTGGGAGAGAGAAGTTGGGCCTGGAGGGTGCTGGAACAGGTAAGATTTTTTTCACTTTGGAACAGTCTCCTCTCCTGGGTTTGTTTTTGCGTCATCTGTTTCCCCTCAGAGCTTAGCTGCAAAGCTCTACGGAAGGACCCACACACTGGTCTTCCAAGAGTGACTCGGCTTGTCAGGTGACAGGGTGTGGGGCGCGCTTGGGGTGGGGCGGGGGGAGTGGGCTCTTAAGACCTTTCAGCCTAGGGACTAGCCAGGTTAACAGTTGCTCCTCCGGGGATCTGACTGGGCTTGGAAGCAGCAGGGAAATTGTTCCAGCCAGACCCAGTTTGGAGCCTCCTTGGAGGTAGATCTGTGCCCTTAGGCAAGTGCTATGAGAAGCCTCAGACTTAATCTGTCGTTGTTTGAGAGGATTAAATGAGATAACTGCTTCTCCCAGCCCAAGCTGCTTAGTAGGTGCTGAAGAGAAGCAGGGCCCAGGTAGGAAGGTTGGGGTGGTGAGGAGAGAAGACATGGGGAAACTTCCCCTACAGTGGCGCTGCTGCCCCTCTGTCTGGGCTGTTACGAGGAAACAATAAGGGGGCCCCTGGACTCTGCCCAGCTGAGCGTTGCCAGAGCCAGGGGAGAATTTGGGCCCAGAGCTACCGGATCTCCCAATGCCTCAAGAGAAGCAGGGAATATGCATCTGTAATAAGAAATTTCCCAGTTTTAAAACTTTGGGAGTCCATTAACAAAACAACTGCAGAAAACACCCTGCGGGCCAAGCAAAGCCCACCACCTGGTTGGTGACCCCTTGCTCAGGTGAAGGTGGCCCTGAGGGCAGGTCCCCAATTGGCTGCTGCAGGCCTCTCCTGGGAGGATGCTCCTGTCTCCTGCTCCTGGGAATGGGCTGTGGACAGACCCAGCTCCCCACTGGGAGAACAGAGCCGTCCTGCTGGGCTGTGTGGTCCTGGGCAAACCCCTTCCCTTTCTGGGCCACAGTTTCCTGGCTTGTGAAAGGATCTAGTCTGTGGGGCTCCTGCCAGTTTGGACAGTGTGTGACTAAGCCCCTCAGGCTTGAAGGAAGATGCGGTTATTACGGAAGTGACTCCTCTCAGGACTGTGCTTCCGGGGTGTGATGCAGTGCACTCGGGCGTTTTGTGTGCTCACAGTCACAACCGTGTGTGTGAATGTAAGTGTGTCATAATTGGGAGCTTTGCATGGCACAGTGTGAATATTGTTTTAATAACCCTATTCTGGAACCTTTCATCCATCACTCTAGAAGCCGGTGGGAAGCCTTCATTAATTCTCCCTGTGACCTGGGGAGAGCAGGGTCCTTCCTTCATTCCTAGTTTAGGGAAACTCACGGCCCAGAGCTGGGAGGTGACTTGGCTAAACGTGTGCCACTCGAGCCCTGACTCTGGTGTCCGTTCCACGGCAGTGTGTGGAGCCCCTCATTCGTGAGATCAGGATTTGAGGGTCCCCTCTGTGTGAGGGGAAAGGGGAAGGGAGAAAAAGGTCTTCATCCTTAATTTTCCCATGGGAGGAGAGTGTATGAGCTCAGGCTACCTCTCTGTCCCCTCAAATCTCTCGCCCCTGAGTCAGCCTGGCCTGTGTTCCCTGCAGCACTGAGAACCCGGAGGCGGAGTGACCCCCAGCTGTCTAACATCTCCTTTTGCAGCGTCGCTCCACCGGCCTTCGCTCCACCGGCCTTCGCAGGGGCCCACTGCTTTGACTGGAGAGAGAGAACCGGCCAGTGGGGAGAGCAGACTTTGGATCTAAAACCCTCCTCTCACCCCTCCGCTTTTTGTGCGCCCTCCTCTTCCCTCTGCTCCCCCCCTCCCCCGTTTTTTCCACCTGTGCCCGGGCTGCATCAGGGTGTCCGTACCTGTGGGTGCTCCCCCCGCCCCAAGGACCCGTAAGACTGCGCCCCCGTACTGGGGCTGGGGGACCCCGTTTCCCGGCTTCGGCCTCCAGCAGCCCCGGCGTGGGGGACGCGGGCCCTTTAAATCCTCCGGGGCGGCGGCGGCGGGCCGGGGATGACATCAGCGGGCGGGCCCGGGGCTCAATGGGAGCCGACGGGTGCGCGCCGGCGGGAGCGCGCGAGCCGGCGGCAGGCGGGGGCGGGCGGGCGGCAGGGCCAGGAGGAGGGAGGCGGCGGCGGCGGCGGCGGCGGCGAGAGCCCAGAGCCTAAGCCCGGCCGGGGCCGAGCGGAACGGAGCGGAGCGCGGCGGCGGCGGCTGGGCCGGGAGAGGCTGGCGCGCCGGGCGGCTCCGCGAATCCTCCGGCATCCGCCCCGGCGGGCCGCCCCCGCCCGCGGCAGCCCCCGGAGCAGCGGCCCGGCACCGGCGCCTTCCCGGCGGGGTAAATATTGGGGGGCTGCGGGCCCGCGGAGGGGCGCAAACCTGGGGGGAAACGGGGCTCCCTCCGCCTCTTTGTTTTTGCTGGGAGAGGAGGGAGGGAGGCGGACACACGCGCGTTCGCGCTGGGGTGTGGGGGGGCAGTCCGGGCGCCGCCCGCTCGGCCCGGCGAGGACAAAGGCGCGGCTGGGGACGAGGAGGAGGGTGACTATTATTTTGCGGGCTTGCGGGGGGAGGCCCCCGCGGTCCGGCCCGCCTCCGCCTCCCCCAGCTGGACCCTCCAAGGCCCCAGCTGGCCCAGGCGGCCACCGGCTGTGATTTGGGGACGCTCAGGGAGGCAGCCCCCGGCATCGGGGTGCTGGGGGCGCCCGATACTGTTGATTCCGGCTTCCGTGGGTTTCTCCGGACAATCGGCAGCGCCCCCTTCTCTCTCGGCCCGGGTGCCCCAGACCTGGGGTCAGCAGGGCTGCTCCCGCTTGTTGGATGGGGGCATTTGGGGCTCCTGAGGTCGTGGGGTGCGTGGTCACCAGGCCACCGATTTTGTTTTCCTTTGTGGAGAGAAAGAAAGGGGTGGGGGTTATTTATCAGATCGGATTCTCCCATTTCTGTGTGTGAGAAATTCGCGTTGTGCAAGTCTCCATGGAGCGGAAAACTGCGCCTGGCTCTGGTTATAGAGAGGATTCCCAAGCCCCGGTTTAGACCCAAACTGAAAGTGGGGTGAGCCCCCTCCCCAACTTTTCCCTTAGTTTTCTTGCATATTTTCTTCTTGGCATAACCTCCCTCAGGGAGAAGGATTTGGAGAGAGGAGAGAAGGGATACAGTGTCTCAAGTTGTTTCCAACAAATGCCTGTGTTTGGATCTCCTTTGCCACTGTGTCTAGGATGTCCCTTTAGTTTTTATTTTAATGGTCCAGGGACAAGGGCCCTGGCTCTGGAGAGGAGGGCTCAAAGAGTGAAAAAACTGCTCATGTGCTGTGCTGGTTGGTAGTTTGTCTAATTTTTTTAACCTGCTGAAACTCCTGAACCTTCTTATTTGTGTCCCCCCCACCCCCCATGGGAGACACAGCAAAAGAACCGGAAAGCTTCTCCCATTCTTGAATGAAGCCTTTCTCCTCTCCTCTGGGAGGCTTTGTGGGGAGTAGTGTTGGGACACTTTTCAGTTTAGGCTCTCCCAGGAGCCTTGGCCCCCTGGAGTGTGTGGGAGAGACTGGGGGTCTCGGTGGCTAGCACAGAGAGGGGGGATCCTGCAGGGCTGAGAGTTTGCACCCCCTCTCCCCTTCCTGTAGACAGCCTGCTGAGTGGGGACAGACTGGGGGGTCATGTGCAGTATATTTATGTAAGACACCCAGACAGAGGGCACGGGTATTTATATAACCCGGCATGGGTATTTATGTAATATAGGATGCGGGTATATTTACGTTCCTTTCCTAACCTGCGGCTTTCCCGACTGCCCTGTGTGGTCTCTGAATTAGTGTTGGCCGAAAACAGACAGACTTGGCGGGGGGTGTTTGTGTGCTCACCCCTCCCCCAGCAGGGCTCGTTGTGCTCCTGCTTTGCTTTCTTCCCTTGGAGTGTACACACTTGGGAAGCTGGACCTGTGTGTACGTGGGGTGTGTGGCGTGTGGGTTTCCTGCAAATGTGGAGTGCGTCCTGCTGGCAGCGTGGCACCTCGGCTGGGACAGGCCAAGCATGTGGGCTAAGGCCCTTGATTGAGAGCTCGGAGTTTGTCTGGCACGGGGTGGAAGCTCCTTCCTCGTGGTTATTGGTGGAGGGCGAGGGAGCTCCCAGGGACCTGGGTGCTGGCGCTGGCAGCTGGCGTGTCTCCTGGGCTGTACTGGGGCAGAGGACTCAGGCTGTGGGATAAATCTCTCCCATCTCTCTGCCCAGGCTGGCCTGGCTGTTGGGGACAGCACTTGGTGTGGGGAATGGGCAGATCCTCTGGCCAGCACAGCTGCTTTGCCATCTTCCTGTTTTGCTCCCCAGCCGTAGCATGAAATAGATCTTGTCTGTGGGGGTGGGAGGCCTGTCCAGGTCCTAGGTGAGACTCCACCGACTATGGGGTGGCAGGTGACATGGCCTGTCTGGGCCTGTGCTCTCTGTCTGCAAAAGGAGCCCCCCTCTTAGTGGTCTTTGATGCTGGCCTCCTTGTAAGCACTCAAGGTCTCAGGGCTCCCCCTCCTTCTACCTGTTCCGTAGGCCCCCATTCTCTGTCCCCCCCAACAACTGAAACTGCCTCCAGGCCTCTGAGTTTCCTCCTCTGCTGGCCTGGAGCACAGAGTCTCCAGACCTTTGCCCCCAGCCACTAGGGTGTCCTTGGACCCTGATGTCCCTTGGTCTTGGGGCACCCAGAGTAAGTCACAGGAGGGAGGGAAGCTGTTCAAATCAGAGCTCCTCCCACTCCACAGGGCAGTTGGCTGGAAACCTGGCTTCTGTCCCCTCAGTTGCTCTATAAGGGCCCTCCTAGGAGACCCACCCTCCTAGTCTTGAGGGAAGACAGCTCTGAACAGTTGATCCAAAGAGCTATGTGCACAGAGGCCTGTTCGAGGTTCTTGGTGTCATGGGGTGTGGGGGACAACTGGAAGGTGGATGTTTCCTGCCTTTCCCCCCCAGCGGGGGTGAGATGCTGTCCTGCAGGGCACACTGGGGGCTGGCAGGGTCAGCTGTCTGGGCAGAGGCCGTACTTGGGAAGACCAGGCCAGGCTGTGGGAGCCTGGGGGTGGCAGTGAGGACGCAGTCATTTCAGAGGGCTGAAGGGGCTGAGGAGCTCCTCTGGGAGCCCTCCCTTCAACTCGTCCTCCCATCCTGGAGGTTGGGCCTGTCTAGGGGTTGCCATGGAGGCACCCGCTTCGTCCTTGATTTTCCTTTCAGAGACTTGGCGCATTGTGACTAGCCCCCACCTTGAGAGGTGCCTGTTGGTGGGGCCCCAGTGAGTGTCCCCCACGGTGATGCTGGCTTGGCTGTTTCTTCTGGGGCCATGTCTCTAATTCCACTTTTTTTTTTTTTTGAGACAGTCTCACTCTATTGCCTGGGCTGGAGTGTAGTGGCATTGTCACAGCTCACTGCAACCTCAAATTCCTAGGCTCCAGCAATGCTTCTGCCTCAGCACCCCCTCCAGCCCCCGCCCCCAATAGCTGGGACTGCAGGCACACACCACCCCCTGCTAATTTTTCTGTTTGTAGAAATGGGGTCTCACTGTGTCGCTTAGGCTGGTGTTGGATAATTCCACCTTTTGCCTGGCTGCACAGAAACCCGTTCTCAACCTGCCTCACCCATTCCCCAGATGCAGGAGTGCAGGCCGTGCACACTCCACCTGACGCCTGGTTGCCCTCAGGCAAAGTGAGACCAAATCTCTTCCTGGACAGTAGGAGCGAGAATGTTGGTCTCCCAAGTTCCTTGTAGCTTTGCAGGCCCTTTCCCCAGCTCCCGATTTCTCTGAATCCAGTGTTTCCGCTTCCCTCTGCAGCAAGAGCGAATCATGGAGCTACGCGTGGGGAATAAGTACCGCCTGGGACGGAAGATCGGGAGCGGGTCCTTTGGAGATATCTACCTGGGTAAGTGTTCCTGGCTCCAGCTGGAGTTCCTGGGGCAGCTCTGGGGACAAGGAGGATGAAAGACCCCAGGATTTTGGAATCTGAAGCCAGAACTTGACTCCAGTGGCATGTTTTGCCCCTAGGGCCATCCCAGATGGGGAGGGCACAGCAGATTGGGGCGAGGCAGGACCCCTCACAGTTGAGGCAACACAAGCTCTGATGGCTACAGGCTGGACAGAGGAGGGAATTTTTAGCACCAATTTCCGGCTCCAACTGACCTGGGTCTCCAGCTGGGCCTGGGAAAGCACCCTTGGGGGAAGAGGATGCCGGTAGACAGAGAAGAGGCCTGGGCCACCGCTTGACCCCAGCTGGGCCCCCTCCCGCCTGGAAGCCTGGAATGCAGCTGAACCCCTGGCAGGCTTTGGGATGGTGCAGGCTCCCCCATTGACCTGGAGGAGGGAGCTCTCATTTAGGGAGTTTTCTCTTGGGATATGCTTCCTGTTGAAAAATTGAGTTTGCCGATGTTGTCATTTTAAACAAATCACTGACATCTCAGCCCGCTCCTCAACTGCTTGCTCAGGGGCATGGCCACCAGCCACAGCCTTCCTTAGCAATCGGTCTGAAGGGACGATATTTAGTGTTGGTGATTGTGGATGGGAGGGTGGGGCCTGGAGTGGTTGGAACAAGGTGGCAGCCCCCACTAGGGCTTGTTCTCTTTCCTGTCCCTGTGTCCTTGGAAGCAGGCTAGACCTACATCTGTGCCTCAGTTTCCCTCCTTGGAAAACGAAAACAAATCATTTCTGTCCTGGGCAGAGAAAACCAAGAAGTCTGCATGTCACGGTCATTAGTTCAGAACTTGGGGGTTTCTCTTACCCAGTGGTCAGAATCTCTGCCCCCTCGGAGTATGAAATCTTCGCAGGGAGCCTTGGGGGACAGGGAAGGGGACATGCACTTTCCCTGAGCACTTACCTACGGGGTACTTTCTGAACCAGATCTCCCCTCATAGCAACCCCTAGAGATGGTACCAGCTTGTCTCGTTTCACACCTCAGGAAAGCGAGATGCAGCATGGTGGAGTTGGCCTTCGAGGCTGCTCTAGAAAACTAGCAGCAGCAGCCTAGATGCTTACAGCCCTGTATGTGAGTGAGAGAGTGTGGAAGCCGGAACACGGGAGGGAGACGTTAGGCAGATCTGGGTTCCAGACTGGCTTTGCGTGGCTGCTCTGCCTCAGTGTCCCCATCTGTAAAGTTTGTGATGATGCCGCCTGACTGACCAGGAGCTGTAAGGAGGTACAAATGAAATGACAGATGGGAAAGCATTTTGTGAACTGTAAAGTGCCAGCCGGATGTGCAGTTCACTGCCGAGCATTTACCCTGCCCCGTAAACACCTGGAGCTCAGAGTGCGGGGAGGGAGACCTTGCAGCGGAGCAGGTTTAAAGATTTTCTCTCTGCCCGAGCTCCTGGGGAGACAGGTGTCGCTTGTGTTTGCCTCTGCCCGGTGCCTGGCCTGGGACTTGCCCGCAGTGGGTGTTCACCGAGGGCTTGCCACGTAAACGGATGAGAAAACGGACACTAACATGCCAGGCATGTGCAGCGGCCTCACTCATGGCGGGACAGAGACAGGCTGGGATCGGCGGCGAGCCCAGGTGTAGATCCCCAGTCTGCTCCTCCTCTGCTGTGTGACCTGGGAAAAGTCACTTGTCTCTCTGAGCCTCAGCATTCTCATCTGAAATGGGGGCATCCATCTCCTTACTGATTATGAAATTGGGTATAAAGGACCCTCTTTTTATTGAGGCTCTTGGGATCAGGACTGAAGCCTGGAGCCACTGGCTCAAAGGCAGAGGGTGCTCCTGGCACAGACACACGCCTGCTCCTAGGCAGCATCTGGTCCAGGTCCCTCTTTTGCAAAAGGGAAACTGAAGCCCACGGGGGGGGCAGTCAGCCCATGGTCACTCAGCAAAGCCTGTGTCTTTGGTTCTTCTTGTGGTACCTCCCTGAGGACAGGACTTCCTGTTTATCTGCATAGTTATCTCATTCACTTTAAAACTAGGTCCAGGTTCAACTTCTTTTTGAACTGGCTCTGGAGTAACCTAGGTTTAGGTGCTGGGGTTTCTTTTTACTAGCTGTATATCCTTGCAAGTGATGACCTCTGCCAGCCTTGACTTCCACATCTTTGAAATGGGGTTGCAAGAATTAATGGGGTCCCTGTGTATAAAGCCCAGCAGAGCGTGTTTAAACTGGCCTCCACCCTCGGTCTTGGTTGGGATTTGCTACTTTCAAAGGATCCAGCTCCTCTGGGGCCTGAGTCAGTTCTCCCAACTGTCCAGCCTTTGCCAGGTATGGGGACCTTGGTGAGCGTGTTCTGCCCTGACTCACCTTCCTGGGTCCCTGACTTGCCGGTTGGGGGACAGTGGCGATTGTAGGGCCTTTCCAGCTGGCCTCCTTGGCTTCATTTGTTCAAAGCTCTGGCCACATTCTTGTCCTCGGTGCTGGGCCAGGGCCTGACTCCAGATGGCCTCTGCAGGTGGGGCTGGACACAGCCTCCAAGCCCTGCTTTCCAGGATCAACTGAGGGCCAGCACACTGTGGGTGTGGCTGCAAGGCCCCCAGATGCTCTTCAGGTCCCCCCTCCCCATCCCCAGCATCATAAAGAGACAACCAGGAGGGGGGAGCCTGCTGTTTCAAGGGCTTCAAGTTGGCTGCACAGGGTCCAGGGTCCAAACCAGGGCCCACTCACAAGACTCACTGGTCTTGTGTCCTGGGGAACTGTCTAGACGTCTTAGAGTGTCTGGTCCTCAGCTCCGAAAGGGGTGGGAAGCCGTGCTGCCCTGACAGGTGGTTCTGCAGGGAGAGTTAGTGCAGGGAACGCTCCAGGCTTCTGCTAGGTGGGAGTCAAAGTGGCCACTGCTGCTGTTGCTGGAACGAATGGGCTTTACCCTCTGTCCTTCAGCCCAGCCAGGTCCCTGCCTGTGTCCGTGTGGGTGTCTGGAGTGAGTCCCACGTTGGGCTGGTCACCCCTCTTGCCACCTGGAATTCACAAGGTCCCAGCCCTGCTATGGCTGGCCAGGTCCAAGCCCTTTTCCGCGTCCAGTTTGTTTTGGTGACTTGCCAGTCCTCCCACAGAGTCACTGTAACTAATGGGCCGTGTTCTGTTTCTGAAATCGAGCAGTTCTTCCAGTTTCCAGGCCTTTGCATGCTGGGGCCCCTGCAGCTACGCCTAACCCACTTGCTCCAGACAGAACATCTGCCAGGAAACCTTACCTGGAATTGGAATGGAGAAAGAAGTAGGGGCTTTGGGGACTAAGTTTCAAACCCTGGCTCTGCCCCAGCCAGTTCTGTCTGACCTCAATCCAGTTACTTAACCTCTCTGAACCCCAGCTCTGTGGTTGCGAGGAGTAGGGGAGCTCAGAGAAAAGCCTGGGGGCTTCCCGACAGAACTCAGAGGCAGCCGAGGGGCCCGATGCAGCTGTGCAGAAGGTTTCCAGCACCCGGTGGGGGGCAGAAGATTTCGCCTAACAGCCTGGGTCCCTATCCCTGGGAAGTTGTGTAGCATACGGTCATTTGACCTTTGGTGTCTTTCGTTTTTCCATGTGTCAAGTAGAGATATAAACAGTAGTACTCGCAGGGTGGGTGAGGTTCAAGGGGATGACGGCCCCTCCACCCGCCACTTCTCCGCACCTCTCCTTCCTGCACACATCTCTGAACCACCAAGGGCCACAGGTCCTGCCTCCAAAGTGTCACCCTGCCTGGGCAGGGCCACCCTTGGCTCTTGCCTGAACAGCTGCAGTGGCCTCCCAGGCCTCCCTCTCCCCATCTAGCCTCCTAGCCCTTTCTGGTACACCAGAGAGTCTCAGTGCGGGGTGATTTTTGTCCCCCATGGGACATTTGGCTAGATCTCCATACGTTTTGGTTATTACAGTCGGGGAGGGGGTGCCTACTGGCATCTAGTGGGTAGAGGCCAGGGATGCTGCTAAATACCCTACAGTGCACAGGGCAGCCCCACAGCAAGGAATTAATTAGCCAGCCCCAAATGTCAGCAGGGCCGAGGTTGAGAAGCCCTGTGGTCAGATACCTGAACCTGCCCCTGGAGCTCCAGGCAGGATCTCGACTGCCATTCGAGAGCCTTCAGATCTCTCCCCGCCCACCTTGTTCACTGTCGTCTTCAGCTACCCCAAGGGGCCCACACGCACCAAACCACTTAGAATTGGCTGCACCCCCTCCTGCCAGGCCTCTGCATGTACTGCGACCTCCGCCTGGAACAGCGCTGCTCACACGGCAGCCCTTGCAGCCCTCCTCCAGGCAGCCTCTGCTTTCCCCGTAGCCTTGCTCACTCCTTCCTTTCCTTCCCCTGCCTGTGAGTGCCACCAGCTCAGCTCTGTGGCCCAGGGGCCGGTGCATCCCAAACCACATGACATTGTAGAGCACTTAGTGCGCCTGGCACTCTTTTAAGCATTTTTGCACTTCACAGCAGCCTAGTGAGCCAAATACTGCCATCGGTTTACAGATGAGGCACCTGGGACCTCAGAGGGGTGAAGTGACTTGTCCGAGGTCCCCGGCGAGGAGGCGGCAGAGTCAGGATTTGGGCTTCCGCAGTTGGCTCTGGAGCCCACACTCTCAACCTCTGCACTCTCGTGCCCCTTGTGCTGGCAGGGAGACGGAGCTCGGCCAGGGACCCCAGGGAGCCCCTCGCCCCTCCTGTGCCACGTCCTCAGAGCGCCCCGGAAACCTGTGCAGCTCACCCGGTGATGAGCCTCGACGTGTCAAAAACACTTTACAGTTTGCAAAACGCTTTCTCTCCCATTGCTGACTAGGTTTAGTCATCTGTTCTGTTTTTCTTTTTATTTTATGTCATTCAAAAATCGACATACCTACACAAAACCAAAAATCCAAACACAAAAATGCGTTAAGTGAAATAAGCTGGTCACAAAAGATCACATGTAGTGTGACTCCATTTCTGGGAAATACCCAGAGCAGCAAATCCATAGGGAGGAAAGCAGATCACTGTTGCCAGGGGCTGGGGTGACAAGGGGGAGATAGGACCTGACTACTAAAGGGTACACGTGTTCCAGGGGTCATGAAAATACAGTCCCTTGGTATCTAAGGGGGAGTGGTTCCAGGACCCCCTCGGATACCAGAATTCACGGGTGCGAAAGTCCCTGCTCTAAAATCCCCCGTATTTGTATACAACCTATGCGTATCTTCCCGGATACTTGAAATCATCTCTAGATTGCTTATAACACTTAGTACAATGTAAATGTTATGTAAATCATTGTTAGACTGTACTGTGTATTTGTGGTTTCTTTATTCTGTTATTTTTATTGGGTTTCCTCTCTGCGTGTGTTTGACCCACGTTGTTGAATCTGCAGACGCAGAACCCGTGGATACCGAGGGCCGGCTGTGTTCTAAGACGGATCGTGGTGACGGTTGCACAACTGTGTGAATACACTAAAAACCACTGAATTGTACACTTTACCTGAGTGAATTGAAGAGTATGTGAATTACGTCTGGATGAAAGTGTTGAAATAAATCAAAACTTGCAACGTAGTATCCAGTTGCCCAGCTGAGCCCCCCAGCTCTGCCCAGTCTTTACTAGTTTCTGGTGTTTCTGTTCAATGTTTCTTTATGTAGATACAGCCGAGTGTAGATACTTACTTCCTCCCTTTTTTTAAAAAACTGAAATAAGAGGGAACTGTTTTGCCTTTGCTTTTTCACTTCCTGTATCTTGGAGATCTTTCCCCTTGTGTGCAGAGAGAGCTTCCTCATTCTTTTTCCATCATATTCGGTTTTATGGATGGGCTGCTCTTTATTTAATCAGTCCCCGCTTGACAGACATTTGGGTTGTTTCCAAGCCTTCGCTGTTGCAGACAGCCTACAGCGGACAGCCTCCTCCAGGCCTTGTTTTGCACCATGCAAGCATGTCGGGTAAACTCCCAGAAATGGGGCTGCTGTTTAGAGCTGCGTGGTGTCAAATCACCCTCCAGCGTGGATTTGCCAGTTCATGCTTTGACCACCTGGAGGAGTCCCCCACTGCCCCACAGCCTGCCAACAGATGGTGTTATCTTGTGGGACCTTTGACAATCCTAGGTGAAAAAATGGTCTTTCGGGATCATTTTAATTTGCGTTTCTCTTCAAGGGAGGTTGAGCATCTTTTCCTATGAGTAAGCCATTTATTTTAATGGTTTCTTTCCCTGTGAAGTGTGTGTTCACATCCGTTGTCCTATTTCCTATTGAGTCTTCCTCCTACTGTTTTGTAAGAACTCGTTATGTATTAGCTCTTTGCCTGTGATAAGAATTGGGAATGTGTTTTTCTTATGACTTTATTTCTAGTGTTTTTGCCATGTGAAAGGATTTTTTTTTTTTCTGTAGAGGAGAGAGGTTTTTTTTGTTTTGTTTTGTTTTCTTTACTGGCTTCTGGATTTTAAGTCAGGGATTTAAAAAAGCCTTGCCTAACTCCAAGGTTATAAGGCAATTCTCCCTTTTCTTGAACCTTTCGTAATTTTGTTTTTTATTAAATGTTGAGTCGACGTGAAGAATACGTGTAAATAGGTGCACGGTGTGACGCACCCTTCCCTGGCAGCGCCCAACTTCCGGGGGAGGACTGCTTGTCACCTTGAAGGCCCCGGGGACCCCTCCGCCCCCGGCCTTCTCTTCACAGAGGTAGCCACTATCTGACATTTAACATTTTTCCCTTTTGTTAGAGTTTTAGCACATTTGTGTTCCTAAACTCTGTATTGTTGAGTGTCGGTGCCTGCTTTGACGTAGAGACAAGCAGATCGATGCTGAGTTCTCTCTCTCGTTTCTTTAATTGAGGCAGAATCCACAGAACATAAAATTTACCATTTTAAACGTGTACAATTCAGTCTCATGTGGTACATCCACAGTGCGGTGCAGCCACCACCCCTGTCTAGCCCCGAAACTTTCCGTCACCCCAAGAGGAAGCCGCAGGCCCCGTGGCAGGTGTCCCCGTGGCCCAGCCCTCCAGGCCGACGGCCCCTGCTCCGTCCCGTCCCTGTGGATCTGCCTGTCCTGGACCTGTCGTGTGAACGGGCTCGTTCAGCATCAGCCCTTCCGTGTCGGCTTTGGGCGTGTTTCCGAGGTTCCTCTGCGTCGCGACATGTGGCTCAGGGCTCTGTACCTTTTCACAGTCAAATAGTATTCCACTACATGGATGTACCCCATTCTGTTCATTCATCTGTGACGGACACCGCGTGGTGTCCAGCGTGGCTGTGGTGAGGAGGGCGGCCGCCTGCTCTTGTTTACCCCGGGGTGAGCAGCTGGGCGTCTCCCAGGCACTGCGTGGAGGCGGCATCATTCCTTTTCACTGCCCTGGGGTCCCTTGTGTGACACACCACTGCCACCACCCTGCTGTGGTCGTTGGGTTGTTCATTCCCGTCCCCCTGGTGCGCTCGTGGTTCTGAAGGACATCGACGTGGGAGTGGAGTGCTTGGTCCGGGGATTGTTTATGTTCAACTTTACGAGATAAATGCAAAGAGTTTGTGCCAGCTTATACCCCCCTGTTTTTCCTTACATACAAACTCCGGGTGCACTTGGGCTTTCCCCTGGGTGTAATGTGAGCTGTGGTCTTTTCTCAGTTGGCTAGCTGGTTGTTCCAAGGACATTTATCGAATAGCCCCGTCTTTTCCCCTGATCTGAGGTGCCAGCTTTATCCTGTCCTAAATTCTCCCAGAGGTTGTGTCCCCACTGGACTTGCCGTTCTGTCTGTGCTAATGACACTTGTTTTAGCTCCTGTGTCTGGAGTGACTTCTGGCCCCAGAAGAGACTCCCTGCCCAGCCCCTAGCCCTTCATCTTGTTTCCCCCACCCCCTGTTATTATAGCTAGGGAAACTGAGGCAAGGTGCAGTTTGGATTTGGTCTTTCTTGTGACTTGAGCCACGGGGTGGACCCAGGCAGAGAGCTGGACCTTGGTGTGGGTGAGGGTATCATCTTAGCCAGAACTGCTCGAGAACCTAGGAGTGGGGTGCAGGAGAGGTGGAGGTCTAGGCAGGACCTTCTTGCCTAGACTTGGAGGCTGACGGAGCTGGGGTTGACTCTCGAGCCTGCCATTTACTGGTCCTGTGACCTAGAATAGGGTCTCGGTTTTCTCCTCTGTAAAGTGGGGATGAGAGTCAGATGAGCTGCTGGGATCGGATGTGTGGGGCTGCCTTCGAAGGTGTTGGCATTGCTGTGGGTGGGGTAGTGGGCTGGGTATTGCCATCCCGTCATCCTGCGGTCCAGGGCTGTCCCAGGAGGTGCAACTTCCCATCCCTCTCTGGCCCCTGCCTCCACACACCTCAGCCCCACACACCCCACTGACCGGGCCTTTCTCCAGAGTTGAGCCGCATCCCACGGGTCAGCAGCCCCCAGCCTTTTTGGCACCAGGAACCAGTTTCATGGAAGGCAATTTTTCCACAGATAAGTAGGGGTGATGAGGTGGTTTGGGGATGATTCAAGCACATTACATTTATTGTGAAGTCAAACCTCTCTGCTAATGATGATCTGTATTTGCAGGCGCTCCCCAGCCCTCGCGTCACCGCCTCAGCTCCGCCTCAGAGCATCAGGCATTAGATTCTCATAAGGGCTGCGCTACCTAGATCCCTCGCCTGGGCAGTTCACAGTTTGCGCTCCTATGAGAATCTAATGCCGTGCTGGTCTGACAGGAGGCGGAGCCCAGGCGGTGATGCGAGTGATGGGGAGTGGCTGTAAACACAGATGAAGCTCGCTGTGCAGCTCACCTCCTGCTGTGTGGCCTGTTCCTAACAGGCCACGGATGGGTATCGGTCCGCAGCCTGGCCTGGCAGTTGGGGACCGCAGCCATAGGTGATCTGTGAGCCTTTTGCATCCCTACCTGTCCTCCACCTGTCCAGCCTCCTTGCTGCCTCCTGCCTGTGGCATCTCACCTCCTTTCCTTCTCACGTGCTGCTCTTCTCTCTGCAGGAAGTCCTCGTCGCTCCCCCTGCCACGCTGTGACGCTCGGCCCCAGGCTGCGTGCTCACCAGACCGTGAAGGGCTGGCTGGGGCACGTGGGGCTGCCTGGCCACCGAGGATGACCCTGGTCTCTTGCCTCCTCTGCCCCTGGCAGGTGCCAACATCGCCTCTGGTGAAGAAGTTGCGATCAAGCTCGAGTGTGTGAAAACGAAGCACCCCCAGCTGCACATCGAGAGCAAGTTCTACAAGATGATGCAGGGGGGAGGTGAGGGCTGAGCTGGGAAGGGGCCCAGAGCTGTGACAGTGAAGATGATGCAGGGCTGGGGGTGGAGGGGAAGGGGGCGACCACCCCTGACGGTCCCCTGTCCGGCCCGCAGTGGGGATCCCATCCATCAAGTGGTGTGGAGCCGAGGGTGACTACAACGTGATGGTCATGGAGCTGCTGGGGCCCAGCCTCGAGGACCTTTTCAACTTCTGCTCCCGAAAGTTCAGCCTCAAGACGGTGCTGCTTCTGGCCGACCAGATGGTGAGTCCTCCACCTGCCCGCCCCGGCCAGGTGCCTGTGGGCCCTGCCAGGCAAGCCGCTTCCCATCCAGCCTCTATTTCCCTGTTGTGCCAGCGGGCCCAGGAGGATGCTGGAGGAGCGGACAGTGGCAGAGACATAGGACAGGCCTGGTTCCTGGACCAGGGGACCTTGACCTCCAGCTATAGAATTCTGGAGGTGTTTGTTTAAAATGCTGATTCCAACTCCAGGCTCCTTGGGGAGGCTTAGGACTCTGTCCTTGGGCGATTTCAGAGCCTGGGGTCAGACAGACCTGGATCCTGTCCCAGAGTGGTGACTGTTGGTGAATTGCTAAGCCTCTCTGAGCCCCGGTAGCCTCATGTGAGTCTCCCCTTTGTCGGTTGTTGTGGGATTAAGTGGGAGGCCGTGCAGTGCCAGGCCAGAGCAGGCCCCGCTGGCAGGCAATTGGTAGGTCCTAAGCCCTTTGTAAGCACAGAGGAGCAAAGCTTCTTAAAAACAGGAAACTGTAGAATTTGAGGCCTGGCATGGAACAGGGAGATCTTGTGCTCGGGTTTCAGTCTTGGTCCGCGGCTGGCCTGCAAACGCTCTGTGGTTTAGGTTCAATGCGTGTACCGGAGGAGGGTCGTCAGAGTCACCAGGGTGCGAGGCCCAGGAAAGGGTAGGGCACTGCTCAGCCTTGCAAAGCCTGAGGCCCAGAGCAGTGTGACCTACAGAGGACACATCGTGCACATGGATGTTAGTCGGAGTGTTTAAAAATCACTCACAGGAAAGAAAAGGCCGTGTGTCTGCCTGGCTTTAGAGTCCTGTCTTTGTGCTCCATCTCTGTCACGCCCGCCCTCCCGCCCCCCGAATCTGGTCGCCTCTCTGACTCCGGCTGCCCAGGTCTTGTGAGGGTAGAGCCAGGCAAGCCTTCTCAGGGGCCCTGCGGGCCTTTCCAGCTCCATCTTCATTTCTGGGTCTTACCATCAGCTTTCTTACCTGGCTCTCTTTTCCTGTCTCACAACAAACTTGCTGGGTTCCCCCTTCAGAGTTTGTCCTAATGTCACTTCTTCCAGAAAGCCTTCCTCGACCTGCCCCTTGACATCGTCCTTCATAGTGGAATGCAGATCTTTCTCCCTCACCAGGGCAGGGACCACGTGTGCGCTTTCCAGCTCTGTGGCCCCAGCCCTCCACCCCCAGCCCAGGCCTGGCTCAGGGCGCTTGGTGAAGGCCCTTCCGTGGAACACCTGGTGAATGGCTTGCCCTCCTCTCCCCTCCCCTCCCCCAGATCAGCCGCATAGAGTACATCCACTCCAAGAACTTCATCCACCGGGATGTCAAGCCCGACAACTTCCTCATGGGGCTAGGGAAGAAGGGCAATCTGGTCTACATCATCGACTTTGGCCTGGCCAAGAAGTACCGGGACGCCCGCACCCACCAGCACATCCCCTACCGGGAAAACAAGAACCTGACTGGCACTGCCCGCTATGCCTCCATCAACACCCACCTGGGCATCGGTGAGCAAGCCAGGCCCGGAGCAGAGCGCACCTGCGGCTCCTGGCCAGGACCTGGCTTTCTCGAGCCCTCCCGCCCCTGCCTTGGTTGGAGACCTCTGGGCGCTTTTCTAGAGAGCCTCACTGAGAAAGTCCCCACCCCTTCTGTCCCCAAGCCTGGCCCTAATCCAAACCTCTCACAGGGTTGGGTCTTCCCCTCCACATGCCTGGCTTCCCCCTCACCGCAGCCCCCTGGGTTGGAGAGGACGTTTCCCTGCTGCGCAGGCTGGAAACGCAGGCTCGGGCTTCGCACAGGCTGCCTAAGATCGTGCAGCGGAGTGAGCGCCAAAGCCGAGTTTGACCCCAGCCCCGTCTAATTCCAAAACTTGTGCCCTCTCCACAGAGTGGGCCAGGCGAGAAGGCTGTGGGTGCCCACTCACAGTCGTTGAATGGTTAAGTGCCTGAGCTGGAAAAACTAGGCCCAGATTGAGTTGAGAAAGCTCTCCCTCGGGCCCTTTCTCTGTACGAGGGAGATAGTAGCAGTACCTGTTTAAAACAGGGCTACAGCAAGCCAGCATGTGATGGGGATGTGGGGTGCACAGTGAGGAGCACGACCAGGAGGAGGAGCTGGGGGCCTGAGTAGACCCTGCCCCTCACCTTGCCCTCGATTCCCTGTGCAGAGCAAAGCCGTCGAGATGACCTGGAGAGTCTGGGCTACGTGCTCATGTACTTCAACCTGGGGTCCCTGCCCTGGCAGGGCCTCAAAGCAGCCACCAAGCGCCAGAAGTATGAGCGGATCAGCGAGAAGAAGATGTCAACACCCATCGAGGTCCTCTGCAAAGGCTACCCCTGTGAGTAGCCCAGAGTAGCCTGGGGACCCCGAGGCCCTTTCCGTAGGGAAGACAAGGCCACATGAAGCCCGTGTGGGACTTCCCAGCCTTGGTGCCAGAGCATTAATCACAGGCTCTCTGCCACTGCTCAGGCACAGCTGGGAGGCCTGGGCTCCCCTGGCCTGGCTCCTCTGTCCCCAGTGTCCCCAGCGCACGTCCTTGCCTTAGCTCCCAAGGCCCTTCCCCTTACCCTGACTCTTTTCAGGAGGAAGTGGAAGTTTTCCTCCTGTTGCTTAGGTTGTGTGGGGAGGCCGCATCAGGCTCTTGAATGTCCTTTGAGTGTGTCACAGCCATTGTTCTGTGGTCGCTGTGATCCCCCGAGAGCTTGGGAAGAGCAGGTGAAGGACTCTCGCCCACTGTCCCCGGGTCTTCACTCCTCTCACTTTCAGAGGCTCTGCTGTCAGGCAGGCTGGGGTTTTATCCTCATGGAGGGACCGTTGTTCTCTTGTCCCTTCATCCTGTCCCCTTAGACTGAAAGAATTTGCAGGGACGGTGGGTGGCTAGAATGGCATTGCCTGAGGGGTGCTGGGAGCACAGCCTCACGGCAGCCTCCTCTGTCCCCTGTGACCCCACCAGCCGAGTTCTCGACATACCTCAACTTCTGCCGCTCCCTGCGGTTCGACGACAAGCCCGACTACTCCTACCTGCGCCAGCTCTTCCGCAACCTCTTCCACCGGCAGGGCTTCTCCTACGACTATGTCTTCGACTGGAACATGCTCAAATTCGTGAGTCACCTGGAGGCTAAGGCGGGCTTGGGGGACGGCACGGGGAAGGCCCCGACTCCTAGGACCACAGTGACCCAGTGGCGGGCAGGCCTCCCAGCACTCGGGAGGTATGAGCTGGACAGTGCAACCGAGCTCACTGGGGTCCCAGAGCCCCCTGACCCCAGCCTCCTCAGTACTGACGGCGTGCGCCACCACTGCCCGCAGGGCCCAGGCAGGGTGCTGTCTCCCACAAGACCGAGGAGGACCTGGCTTGGCCTCGAGTCCCTCCTGGGTGCGTGTGGCGGGGCCTGGGTGGTGCTGCTGGGTGGCGCTGCTGCCTCGGCCCTTGCCTACACCGCCCTGCTGCTATTGTTCTTCACGTCCCAGGCGGCTGCCTCCCCCGTGGCCCCTCTGGCCGGCCTGGACCCTTTCATAGTGGTTTCTTTCTTCTTGGTCATGGGACCCTGGGTCTTGCTAGGCAGCTATTCTGTCTCCCTCTTTTAAGGGTCCTGGGGGTGGGGTGGGGAGCAGCGTTCGTCAGCCGTGCCTGGAGCTCCGGAATCTGTGAAATTGTATGTCTTGTTTCACGTCTCTTCTGGAAAAGGGGGCTGCCTCGAGCCAGGCCCAGCCCCGTGACAGCGAAGCTATTGCACCATTCTGTCCCTGCCCCTGTCCCTGTGCCGGGCCCACGTTCCCACCTACGTACTGGTAAGGACCCTCCGAGGCCCGGCCTTTCCACAGTTTGCCACTTGGCCGGCGAGCGCGAGAGGCCAAGCCTCAGCTGTGCTCTCTTTGTCCCTTCCAGGTGCCCGGCACCCCTGGGCACCCAGGGCCCCCCAGATAGGCCCGTGGAAGAGGTGGAGGAAGTGGAGGAGCTGCCCCCCCAAAACTACTGGCCTGTGGTCTGGACTCCAGGGCCCCGTTTCTGACATCGCCAGGTGCGCCTGAGCCCCTTGGGGCCAGGCCTGAGGAAGCGTCCTCTGGGATGATGGGGGGGACCCCCTGTTCCCGCGAGGTGGCAATGAAGAGGAGAGGGCATGGTGGAAAAGGCCCTGCCTCCGGATTCTCGGGAATGAAGCAGCTGCCTGAGGGCCAGGACAGAGCCTAGAGGAGAGGTGACGGCCACTGCCCGGAAGGGGCCTGGTGGGAACGGACACCAGGAGCAGCCTCACAGCCAGACCCCAGTGGAGGCCTCTGTACTGAACCTGAGCTCATTAAACACCTACCCTGCTTCATCCTGGTGTCCCTCTGCCTTGACACGGGCCCATGGCCCACTCTGCCACGTGCTCAGGAGTGAGGCTTTGTTCTCCTGGACACTGAGGTCGGCACACTGGGCTTGGGTCCTCTCGTCTTTGGGTTTCAGACAGCGGTCCTGTTCCCTAAGGAGTGGGACAGAGGTTCGGCAGAGGACAGGGGTCTCACAGGCCAAGGACTTCAGGGAGAAGCCTCTGTTGCCCTCCCATGCAGGGATGGGGTGGGAGATGGGCAGGGGTGGGTGCGCCTTCTCTTTCACTCCGGACCTTCTGGATTGGAGTGTGGCCCAGGGCACCTGGGGCCAGCTCTTCTCACCTCGAGGCAGTGGGCCCTGGGCATTCACTCATCACTAGAAAAAGTCATGCCTGACTCGGATTCTGCAATGGCCTCGACCCTTTGGCTCAGCACAGCTCCAAGAATGGATTTTTCATTCCCCAGGCCTCTGCCGTCCAAAATAGTAGCCACTGGCTACATGTGGCTAATTTTTAACCAACTGAAATTAATCAAAATTGAAAATGTAGTTCCTCAGTCACATTCAACACATTTCAAGTTCTCAGGAGCCTTAAGTGGCTGATTAGTGGCCACCACGTCCAGCAAGGCAGATGTGACCATTGCCTTCATCATCCCAGAAAGTTCTGTGGACAGCACTGCTCTAGATGCCTCCGTTACAGAGCCTCTCATGGGATGTCCAGCCACCAAGATCTCTTCTCACGCCAAGCCAGGAACACCCTCTCCACCTGTTGCTGGCACTGTGACCCCCTTCCGGGGGTCCCCCTTGGGGCAGGTCCAGGAGTCAGAAGCTGGGCAGCGG
>CAUYSK010026916.1:0-10455 GCA_963575035.1 Avahi laniger | reverse complement strand
TAATTGGACAGCTAAAAATATATCTAGAAAAAAATTAGCCGGGCATGGTGGCTCATGCCTGTAGTCCCAGCTACTTGGAAGGCTGAGACAGTAGGATTGCCTGAGCCCAGGAGTTTGAGGTTGCTGTGAGCTAGGCTGACGTCACGGCACTCGTCCCAGGCAAGAGAGTGAGACTCTGTCTCAAAAAAAAAAAAAAATACCTATCTTCAAAGAAGTTTTTTATGACTAAAGAATAAGGATGTTAAAGATGAAAGAAAACTTCAAGTTCCAAATAACATTGTTTACAGTGTTTAAATTCTGCTTTTTATTTCTATTCTCCCAATGCCTGTTCCCTTTATCATTTAAATTCATTTCCACTATCAGTTACTCAAGCGCTTGGCTTGGGAGCAGCTATGCCTACACTACCTCAGAGTTAAGTGCAGCAGCTTCTCGAATCGCAGTTGGGATTACTTATAACTGGGATAGGGGACATAGCTTTAAAACAGTCAGCGTCCATTGAAACTAAATACCAGAAATTAGAAGTGGTTGCAAAAATGTAGTCCTAGCCCACTTCCTTTCCTTTCTAATTACTCACTGTTTCTAAATCACATGCAGCCAGGCTGCAGTGACAGAGGTATGGAAAATGGAGGACTTATTGAATAAAACAATGCTTACTCTGGAAGGACTAACCAAAAACCTGATTGTAACTAAAATGAGGTAAGAGTTCCTACTATTTCCTTCAAATTCATTCTGCCCAAGGATAAAGATGATCATTTGATCCTACTTATGCTAACAGCATTTCAATAGCCTCCACAGAAAATGCCAGCTTTCCAAAATGTAGATCACTAAATTATACTGTACCACTTAGCAACTCCTACCCACAGAGAATTCAAGGCTTATTCCAATTTTACTTTGTTTTAGCCATCTATGGATTCCCATATGTTCTACCCCTCGGTTAGCATCTAGGACCTAACCTCAAGGCATCTGGTTCTTCAGTTCCTCTGATCCACTCCAGATAGGTCATGTTCCAGCTGGGGTCAGGCACTGCACTAACTCTGATGGCACCCCCCAAAACCCAGCTTCTAGTATCTTCAGTTTGTTTCTTTCTGTCTCAGCAGATAAAACCCAGAGGTTCCCAAAGCTGCCGTACATCTGAGTCATCAGGAAATCTTGTTAAATAAGTAGATTCTTGGTTTCTGGGATATACTATTAAACAACCAGGTTTGAAACCCTTTCTTCTGGTTCACTGCTTCTGGGTCTTGCATGCTGGAGCACCACGAATGCTGCCTCATCTCTGACCTCCTCCTGACAAAGGGGTCCTTGCCTTCTAATACACAAACTGCCTTCAATTTCTTAAACTCTCAGTTTCCTTTTTATGAACTATTCAAATCTAATCATTAAGAACAGCATTAGAATAACAGGCAGACCTTTCTTTTGGGTCAGATTTCTGTGTTCCTTTGTTCCCAAAAGAAGGCCTGTGCTTTCAGCCTCTTCCTTAATTCAAGATGAGTGTTCTTCTCTTCCAAATGGCCATCAGCAGGGACTAATGGTGGTCACTATTAATCTCCCACTGAGAGTCTTCTTAGTCCAAAGTGGGAGACATGGCTTTTGGGCCCAGAATCCTCCTTACAGGCTCTGAAGCTCGGGATTGTATGAACCTCCTCTAATAGATCTCATTTAGAAGGATGTATTGGTGATGACATCGATGTAATTGGTTATATTCATGTAGGTTTTAGCATGGGGGCTGATGCCCACTAAGAACTACCTAAAAGATTATTATACACACTATTAGGAAAGAATAAGGAGCCCAGATTAAAATAAAAATCTTTGCTTTAAAACATTTGAATTTGAAATTGATCTTGTAGAGACACTGTAGAATGACGGTTATCAGAGGATGGGAAGGGTAGTGGGGAGGGGGGATAAAGTGAGGATGGTTAATGGGTACAAAAATATAGTTAGATATTATAGACAGAATGAATAATATTTGATAGCACAACAAAGTGACTATAATTAAAGAGTTGTGGTATATTTTAAAATAACTAAAAGAATAGAATTGGAATTGTTCCTAAGATAAAGAAATTATAAATGCCTGAGGTGATGGATACCCCAATTATCCTGATATGATTAATTCACATTGTGTGCCTGTATCAAAATGGGATATGTATCCTATACATATATTCAACTATTATGTACCCATAATAATTGAAAATTAAAAAAGATTTGAGTTAAATGGTTTGACTTATGGTTTGACTTGCAACACCTATGAAAATAGATCATCCTTAGTTATCTTAGAGTTATGATTTTTTTAAAAAAGTATAAAGGACATAAGTACAATACTAATGTAATTTATCTTAAAAGACTTTAACCTATAGTCAAGGAAGATTTGGGAAATTCTTCATTAATTATGAATAACTATTAATACTATCTCAAAGAATTTGCTAGACATAGAAAGCCTTTGTTAAATAACTTTATACATACTCCATCCTCTTAGAGATTAAAAGCCCAATGTTGGGAGATAGTCCATCCGGCACAATTATGAATTTTTATACTGATCTAGGCATAGTTGCTTATGGGTTTCAAAAGTTATATGTTTCTGAAAATTAAATATAATAATGTGGCCTTGATTACATATAACATTTTCTTTTCCCATTCAAATGAGGCTTAACATAATTTGCTAGATTTGCTTTCAACTTTACCTGCCTTAGAAACTCTCATTCAAGTGTACAGTTACTTTTTCAATGTAGAAAAGAATACATTACTATAAACAGTTCCTAAAGACAGCATTTCATAGTTCTCTGGCATTGAAGGTTTTTTGTTTGTTTGCTTGTTACCTTGTTTGTTTATTTGTGTGTGAGTGAGCATAAAGTGAACCCTTACAGGACAAGAAAAAACATCTGGTGTTTCCTTACGGATTTAATCTATGAAATTTTTTACACTATCACTAATGATGTCCCAGGAGTACTTGAAGCTAAAATAAGAGGGTGTACAATTCATAAATTTTTATTTAGATGCACCCATTGTTTGCAAATAACTTTACAATGTAGTATGGAGACAAAAAAGGTAAAACACAGGCATAATGAACTTGAATAAATGGATAAAATTTAAAAGGTACCTGGGGGATATATCAAGGGTTTGTTTGGCCACTTGGGAAGATAATGGGGAAAAATTATGGAAATACTCAAGAAAGGCTTCTGGATGGGTTGGGTCAAGTCTAAATCTCAAAGACTGTCCTGCTATGTGGGTAAGATAGCAACTTGAAGTGAAGATTGGAAATGGGCAAAGACTTGAGTATAGGGAATGGCAAGAGAGGGTGTGTCTCAAGAAGAAATTCACCAGGGCAGAACAAAGCAGTGAAGATCCTTCACTTCAATGGACAGCACTTGCTCTTTCACCCTTAGAATAGGTTAACCTTGAGTTCACCTTGAGTTCAGCAGTGCTTCTGGTGACTAATGGAGAATGACGGGAAACAGGGCACAATCTGTTAAGTCAAGAAGCCTGGAAATATTGGGTGTGTGGAAATATAATATGATAGTGTTAACAGTAATTAATAGTAGTTAACAGAAGACTAGTTCTGTTTTCTTAAGAGAGATTTTTCAGCCTGGCACCTAGTAGGTACTGTATTAGGGCTGTGTACGTTGACTCACATGTCATTTTAGTGATACTCACACACATCATTTATTCAGCTGTTACTCTGTGCTAATTTATAGTATGCTTGGTGCTTTACATACTTTGCTCATACATTTAATCCTTATAAAAAACCTAGAAGTTATATATTTTTACACCCAGTTTTGCAAATGAGACAATTAAAATATCAGAGTGGTTAAGTCACATAACTTGCTTAAGATCAAGGAGATAATATAAGATAGAATTCTATTTGGACATAAGTTTAGCTAATTCAGGGGCCTGGATTCCAACCACTACATTTGTGTTTTAGCCTAGAGATTGCAAGTTGGTGACTAGAGCACCAAAATAAGGCTGGGGACCTGCTTTGTTCAGACTACATAGTGTGTTTTCAGAAAATCTGAATGTGAATTTTTATGGAGGGTACTGTTAACTGGAGTTATCATGCATCATTGCCTTAAACCATCTTGACATTTAAGATTTCAGTCTCTTATTTGAAGTTACAGGTTGAGTAATATCTCCCCTACGTTATCTAAAAGAAATTGTGTGTGTGTGTATTTATGAAATAAATTAGAACAACACTTATTTAAACAAAGATTTATCGTTTATGCTGAGAAATACAAACAGGAAACATTTGGGAGAAATATTATAATATTCGTAAAGTAACAAGGAACATTGGTTTTGCAATAATGAGGTGACAAGTTTCCAAAAATTCCTTCTTTCTCTGCTGATTTCAAATCTTATTTTCCATGAATAGACACAGCCAGAGGGATTCCCTTCTGTAATCCTCATCCATGTGTCCCTACTAGCCAATTAATTGCTTATTAATGCATCAACCTAGGTGTTAATTTTGTTGACAGACACATTTAAGAAAGAGATTGCAGGAAGCCACCTTAGGCCTGTCCCCGGGAAAACGTGATCTCAGCTGTGGGGAGCCTGGAGCAGACCTGGACCCCTCTTCCTGACCCTAGGTGAGGCCCAGCGCCTCACCCTCACCGGGTCTTAGTGCAGAGCGCCAGCGGCCATTGTGTCCTGGGAGGGACTGGAGGACCCAGCAATCTCCGCCTCCACCATGTCCAGGGCCTTTGGGGAATTCAAAGAAAAATAGCGGCGTTTGCAGGGGCTCTCCCGTTTTCAGCTTCCCGGAAAGGCTCGGGGGTGGCCTTTCCCAAGACAGATCGCCGATCTGAGGCAGTTTTCCCCTCCATGCGTCCCTCATCAAGAAACCTTGAGCCCCATTGAAAAGTCCCTTCAGGGCTTTGGAAGCCTCGCCTTGGGTGGTACTTAAACAGGAAAAATAAAACAGAAAAAAAAAACCCTAAACCTATACTAGCCACCTGCGGGAGAGTTCTACTGGTTCCCAATAGAAGGCGGAGGAGAGCCTAGGGGCGTGCAAGAGCGAGGGGGCTGGGCTTCCGGGTATAAGGCCTCAGCTGCAGGAGGCCGCGGCTGCAGGACAGCTGCCCTGGATCCCGGCGGTGGTGGAGGAAGGGCTGATTCCTGAGCTTCTCGATTCCTGTGTCGCCTGCTGAGCTCCCAGCCTGCCGGGTTGCAAGATCCCTACCGCTGGAGTTGCTTTATTTGGCAGCTGCCGAGGCGAGGCCGGCTGAGTTACTGGCATCCCAGCCGCCACCTCCTCTCCTGACCTATGATACAAAAGATCTTCCGGGGGCTGCACCTGCCTGCTGTTGCCTGAGACGAATTGAATAATCTTATCTTGGCTTTGGATCTTAGAAGAGACTCACTAAGCAGAGACCAGACTCAGTGAGTAAGCAGGCATTTTGGACAATTGACTGGTTGAGCCCATCCCTATTAGAAAAATGTCTCAGAACTACCGGGAGCTGGTAGTTGACTTTCTCTCCTACAAGCTTTCCCAGAAAGGATACAGCTGGAATCAGTTTAGCGATGAGGAAGAGAACAGGAATGTGGCCCCAGAAGGGACTGAGTCGGAGATGGAGACCCCCAGGGCCATTAATGACAGCCCATCCCGGCACCTGGAGGACAGTCCCCCAGCGAATGGAGCCACTGGCCACAGCAGCAGTTTGGATGCCCGGGAGGAGATCCTCATGGCAGCAGTGAAGCATGCACTGAGGGAGACGGGTGACGAGTTTGAACTGCGGTACCGGCGGACATTCAGTGACCTGACATCCCAGCTCCACATCACCCCAGAGACAGCATATCAGAGCTTTGAACAGGTAGTGAACGAACTCTTCCGGGATGGGGTAAACTGGGGTCGCATTGTGGCCTTTTTCTCCTTCGGCGGGGCCCTGTGCGTGGAAAGCGTAGACAAGGAAATGCACGTGTTGGTGAGTCGGATCGTAAGTTGGATGATCACTTATCTGAGTGACCACCTAGAGCCTTGGATCCAGGAGAACGACGGCTGGGACACTTTTGTGGAACTCTACGGGAACAATGCAGCAGCGGAGAGCCGAAAAGGCCAGGAACGCTTCAACCGCTGGTTCCTGACGGGTATGGCTGTGGCTGGTGTGGTTCTGCTGGGCTTGCTCTTCAGTAGGAGATGACCAGACACTGACCATCCACTCACTCTCCCATCCCCTGCCCTGCCCCACCACATCCCTCCGTCCAGCCACATTGCCACCAGGAGAACTACTACATGCAGCCGGTGCCCGCCAACCCACCCAACACTGGCTTGGGCCTACACCTGGTCCCCTGCAACTAGTTTTCTAGAATTACCACGCTTCTGTGAGAGCCACCTTCCCCACACCTCAGTTCTCTCAGCCTTGAATTCCACAAAGTCTCCAAAATCTGCCCCATGGAGGCTGGCAGATAGGGGAGGGCTTGTGGCTGGGTGCAGGACGGCCTTGCCTGATTGGTGGAACCCTTACCCCTTAGCCTCCCAGAAGTGCTTTTCTGCCAGGGAGCTGGAAAGTTTTAGGAACCTCTTCCTGAGAAAGAGAGACTAGATTGCCTTTGTTTCAATGATCATTCCCCACCCCTACCCCTGACCTAGGCTCCTCTTCGTTCCATCCCCATCTCCAAGAACCACTTAGAGAACATTCGTGACTAATTAGGGATTCAGGCTGCTTGGAATGAAAAAGCAAAGACCAGGACTCCCCTCCTCACCTCTGGTCTGGCCAAAGTCCCCACTCCCAGTCTGAATGTCCTCCAGAGGCCTCTGGCTAGAGGCCAGCCCCACCCCATGCCAAAGCTAGGGTGGCCCTTGCATTTTCTCACCACCATAGTCCCTTCCCTTCCCCTGGTTCCCATGCCCAAGACAGAGGGTGCCCCAGAGTTGTTTATGGCCTCACTTCCTGCAAGATCAGCTGGTGTGTGGCATCTTTGCCTTGGTCTGTTGCCCATGGAGTCCAGGGGTTCTGGGGCCTCAGCCCTGAGGTGAAGAGGAGCTATAGACAGGGACAGCTGTGGGAGCCCTTAGGTCTTGGGGCAGGAAGGGTAGAAAGAAAAGCCTGGTTCACAGGGTGGGGGTGGGGCAGACTGGAGGGGCCAGTCCTGCCTGGCCAAGCAGATTTGTACCCCATCCCTATCTAGCCTACAGCCAGCTACCAAGGACCGAGTGGCCTGGCCAGGAGCCCTTCAGGCTTCTCTCTCTCCTCTGCTCCACCCTTGGCCTGTCTCATCCCTGGAGGTCTGGGCCCAGCCCCAGTCACCCTGGGCTCTCTGCTGTAGATATTTGAGACTAGTTTTTTTCCTTGTGAAGATGATATGCTGTTTTTGTTAAGTATGTCTGTATTTATGAGTGAGGAGCTGCCGGCTTGCTGTGTGCATGCATGTAGAGAGCTGGTGCCAGAGATTGGACAGCCTGATGCTCTCTCCCCTGCCCTGGTCGGCGGAAACCGACCAGGGATTCTGGCTCCTGAGGGGCACGTGTCCCTCCCCCACCCACCGACTTGTTCCAGCTCTTTGAAATAGTCTGGGTGAAGGTGAAAGTGCAGTTCAGTAATGAACTGTTGACTCAGGGAACAAAAAGAAAAAAACAAAAGAAAGAAAGAAAGATTGCAAATATGTCCCAATGGCCCTACCTACTTTGGAATGCGGGGAAAACCATAATCACAGTGAAATCAATATCAAATTTCTTGTCTCAAATATGTATTTCTGGCTACTGTGATAATTTTTCATTCATGTTCTATTGTAATTATTTTTACTGTTGTTTCACGTTATTCTCCATTATGGAACTGCATTTTGGTTTACACAGAATAGTTAATACCTCATAATAAGTACATTTTGAGAGAATGATGCCTTTTCGAAAGAAGTTATCTTTGTGTTTCTCACTGGCTAGTAAACCAGTTAGTATTCAATGAATGTTGGCAAAATTATTTCATTTTCCTAAAATCCTATAATAAAACTATTAATTGGAGAAAGACTATCTGAAAATTCAGAGATGAGCAATCATTTTAATACAGAAGAGGAGGTTTTTATATTTTTAGCACATAGAAACAATTTAAAAATGTATTTATTAAATTCCATCTAAACATTAGGATTAAACCTCACAAATATCTCAGTTTATTTCATTTAAACCCTTTACTACTTTATTTTCACTAGATAAATCATCGATGTTTTAGTTATTTTTTTTGAAAAGTTCCCAGTAGGACAATCATGTTTGTTTTGACAAACAACCCTAGGATTTTATTTCTATTAACTCAAATAGACAAAAACAGATAACTGAAAGCAGCATGCATTTCCCAACACCTTCTAGTGAGGTTACACCTCATCTAAAAGAGTAATTAACATTTTTCTGCTATTGTATTTAAACCAGATCACAGATCCTTAACCCAGGATTCATGAGTCTAGGAATGAATTGCAAATGGCCTTAAGATTACACACAAAAAAAATGTTTCAGGGGGATGGGATGGGGGTGGAGCGGGATCTCTATTGTTCATCAGTTCTTGAGAGTATTTGCAACCAAAAACTTTAAGGCTGACTTAATTAGGGCTTGTTGGGAGGATGAGTCGTCCACTGAAGTGTCCCCTTTCACATAATTTGAATAAGAGCTATTGCATATGAATTGGTTTACTATTATTCACTTCATAATTGAATAATGGAAAAATGTGTTTTCTAAGTGTGATTATTTATTCATTCACTTCCCAATAAGCACTGTTGAATACTTACTGAATACTAGGTATTGTTCACCAAGATAGTAAATCAGAGGGATGAGCAATTTGGGGAGAAGGATGAATAATCAAATTACTGACACATTGAGTGTGAGATGCTTGTGGAATATCCAAGTGGAGACATTCATACAGGAGAGCAGCCCAGGCTAAAGACTTAAATTTGGAGGTCAGTAAAATATGGGTGGTAAAGTCATTAAACTTATTGGTATATATGAGCCCATCATTGCCTGCATAATGTTAGAAGAGGGTTAAAGAGAGAAACAACCAACGTTTCCTAGGTGCATGGAGGAATTTCCTTCCAAAGAAACTGGAAAGTAGTTGCAAGAAAGCCAGCAAAGAAAGTCCCAAATGAGGGAGGAATAAACCACACCAAGATGTAGAAAGATCCAGTAAAATAAAGACATAACCACCCGAACTGACAATCAATTTCAGTGGAATGCTATCAGTGGAAGTCAGATTGCAGTGAGTAGGTAAGAAACGAACCTTCAGTGTGCTACATATTTAGGGAAAGGATTGGGAGATGAAGTGGAAAAGGAGCTTGCTATTTAGCACCTGATATATTTAATAAATACCAAGTTAATGGCTTTGAGAAATAATAAAATCATTGTCTTCCAAATCCCAGAAGACAACCCACTGAGAGAATATCCATAACTTTGGCATATCCTGTGTATAATTAAGGATTCAACCAGAAAAATAGAGCAGTAGGGTATTATATATGTATCCTACTGTGTGCATACACATGCATATATATAGAAAGATAATAGACACACACACATATATATATATATATATATACACACATAAGTACAGGGAATTGGTTTATACAATTATGGGAGCTTGCTAAGCAGTCTCCACAAGGTTGTCTCTGCATGTAGTGCTGAAGCCTGAAGTTCACAGGCAGGCAGGAAGGTGTGAAGATAATAAGTAGGCTTGAATTCCACTAGAAGAGACTGAAACCTGTGTTGTTTCTTGTTGCCTCTGACCTTGGCAATAAGAATGAGCATACATACCTTTGATCCAGGAATCAGAGACACTGAAGATCCAGGGGCAAAGACAGCAATTACAGGTTCAACTGCTGCTTCCTGTCAACAAGTAAGCATATCAGCAACAGTCTGTGTGAACACGCGTGCTACAGAATGGCTATTACCTTCGTAACATCTTCCAACTAGTGTAAAAGAATTTCTCTTGTAGCCTACCCTACCTGGACACCTATAAGAAAATGGAATTCTGGGAGATGTAGTTCAGCCTCGCCAAGTTCGCACGTTACAAAGCCTTCACAATGTGTATTCTCAGAGATACCAAGCCTGGGTGGCTACTAGAGTAAGGAGTCTGGGTAATCCTTGTGCTTCATGAAGGTACTGCCACTGGGAGGATAACTGAAGGAAATAATGTAGAAATCTGAGGGTGGGACCACAAAGCATAGCTTGTTTATCCTCCCAATTGTTCTCAGGACATTGCTCACATGTATATACACAAACCAGATAAATGAGGGGAGTAGGAAATAATTAATTGACTCAATTTACCTCTCTATTACTTCTTATCCCAAACATCCCTTATAGTAATGAAAGAAAATGTTCAATTTCCGCTATTTCTTTCAGGCAGTATTTTTCTTAGATGAATAGTCTTTTTTTTTTTTTTTTTTTGAGACAGAGTCTCACTCTCTTGCCTGGGGCGAGTGCCATGGCGTCAGCCTAGCTCACAGCAACCTCAAACTCCTGGTCTCAAGCGATCCTACTGTCTCAGCCTCCCGAGTAGCTGGGACTAC
>CAUYSK010026915.1:0-15785 GCA_963575035.1 Avahi laniger | reverse complement strand
GTCTCTACTAAAAATAGAAAGAAATTAATTGGACAACTAAAAATATATAGAAAAAGTTAGCCGGGCATGGTGGCGCATGTCTGTAGTCCCAACTACTTGGGAGGCTGAGGCAGTAGGATCACTTGAGGCCAGGAGTGGAGGTTGCTGTGAGCTAGGCTGACACCACGGCACTCACTCTAGCCAGGGCAACAGAGTGAGACTCTGTCTCAAAAAAAAAAAAAAATCCTTAAATTTATATGAAACTACAAAAAAAAAAAATAGCCAAAGCCATCCTGATAAAAAAGAATAAAACTCAAAGAATCATATTACTTGACTTCAAATTATGCTACAGAGCTATAGTAACCCAAACATCATTGTCCTGGCATAAAACAGACACATAGACCAATGGAACAGACTAGAGAACTCAGAAATACATCCACACATCTATAGTGAATTTATCTTCAACAAGGATACCAAGAACATATAGTGGGGGAAGGACTGTCTCTTCAATAAATGGTGCCGGGAAAAGTGGATATCCACATACAGAAGAATGAAACTAGATCCTTATCTCTTGCCATATACAAAAAAAAGTCAAAATGGATTAAAGACTTAAATCTGAGACCAGAAACTGAAACTACTAAAAGAAAACATTGGGGAAATGCTTCAGGACATTGGTCTGGTTCTGAGCAATGCTTTCTTGAGTAATACGCCCAAAGCACAGGCAAGCAGAGCAAAATTGGACAAATGGGATCACATCAACCTAAAAAGCTTCTTCATAGCAAAGAAAACAATTAGCAAATGGAAGAGACAGTCCACAGAATGAGAGAAATATTTTCAAACTACCCATCTGACAAGGAACTAATAACCAGAACATATAAGGAGCTCCAACAACTCAATAGGAAGAAATCAAATAATCCAATTTAAAAAATGGGCATAGGATCTGAATAGATATTTCTCAAAAGAAGATATATAATGGCCAGCAGGTATATGAAAAAATGCTCAACACCATTAGTCATCATAGAAATGCAAATCAAAACTATGAAATATCATCTTACCCCAGTTAAAATGGCTTTTATCAAAAAGACAGGCAATAACAAATGCTGGCCAGGATGTGGAGAAAGGGGAACCCCTGTACACTGTTGGTGGGGATGTAAACTAATATAACTACTATGGAGAACAGTAAGGAGGTTCCTCAAAAAACTGAAAACAGAACTACCATATGACTCAACAATCCCACTGTTTGGTATTTATCCAAAGGAAGGGAATTCAGTATATAGAAGATATCTGCACTCACATGTTTGCAATAGTGTTGTTGGCAACACTATTTACAATAGCCTAGATTGGGAATCAACCTAAATGCCCATTGACAGATGAATGGATAAAGAAGTTGTGGTATATATACACAATGAAACATTATATAGCCACAAAAAAAAAATGAAATCCTACTATTTGGAACAACATGGAAGGAATTGGAGAAAACTATGGTAAGTGAAATAAGCCAAGTACAGAAAAACAAATCTCACATGTTCTCATTCACATGTGGGAGCTAAATATTAAAAACAATTGATCTCATGAAGACAGAGAGTAAAATGATGGTTATTAGAGGCTGGGAATGGTATCAGGGAAGGGGGAATAAAGTGGAGATGGTTAATGGGTACAAATATATAGCTATATAGATAGAATGAACAATATTTGATAGTGCAATGAAGTGACTGTAATCAACAGCAAGTTAGGGTATATTTTAAAATAAGTGAAAGAGTGGAATTGGAATGTGCCTAACACAAAGAAATGATAAATTCCTGAGGTTGTGGATATCCCAATTACCCTCATTGATTAATTCACATTGTATGCCTGTATCAAAACATCACATGTGCCCTGTAATGATATACAATTGTTGTCTACCCATAATAATGAAAAATAAAATACATAAAATATATAAATGGAATCATCCAAAAATAAATGAGTCATTCTGAGAAAGGAAAGAATCCAAAAAGTCTATGGCAACACTAACAAACTAAAGATCAATTCTAATAATTGTACTATTAATTAATTTTAGTTAGTGCTTTAAAGTATGTATCCACACTATATGAAGAAATATACTTGCCTAAGAAATAACGCATTTCTAATAATCCTTTATATATATATGTGTATATATATATATTTTATTATTAACATAAGAGAGACTATACTGAGTTATATAGTTTTAAATAGTGTCATTCTGAAAAAGAAACCAAAGGACATTTTGTGGGAAAATGGTACCATTCAAATAGCCTTTTTCTAAGTAATTTTTCCCAATCAATAAACCTTTTTCCATGACACTTAAATGGCATGATTAAGCCTCCTTTATTGTATGACTCATTAATACATGAATTCAGGTAGCCTAGTGATGAAGTCATGTCTTCTGAAGCATTCCAATAACATATAGTAGAATATAATTGTTTATAACTTCCTTAGGGGGCTCCATTTTAATGGATTTAGATGACATTGTCTGGTTTATGTTAACATAGCACAAAATGATATGCAATAGTTACCTTAGCAAATATATCTGTAATGAGAGAATCATAAGTAAAATAAAAATAATTTTTCAATCTGTAAATATTTTTGTCACTTCACGTCTCCTTTCTGAAAGATGCCACAGCAGTAGTACCCAGATCTGAGCCTTGATTTAAGGCCCAAAAGACATGATTTAAAACAAATGTAATTCAAAACAGTCCTTGATTTCAAGTCCCCTGCTTAGCTCCATGTGAACTCTAATAAATAATGTTTTTGCGCAATTTTATTTTATCATTTTAATACACGGTTCTTTTATTCATAAGTTCATCTACATTTGACGCTGGTTGAAATGTAACTCATCATTGAGTCCATCTAAAGATACCTATAAACATTTATCATGGCTGCATTCCATTACAGATGTAATCTGGAGGTCTTCAATGAACATCACAGCAGAAAATGGGAAGACTGATAGCTTAAAGCATGAGGTGCAACTTCATCCATATGGATTAGAGAAGAAATCAATAGATGGCATGGATAACACCCTGGATAAACTTTCCTGTTCCCATCAAAATACGTACCTTACAAAATTAGATCTAATCACCAGTGAGGAAATATATGAGTAATACATTCTTAAATGGAGATTTATAGATAAAATTTAGAAGTCTGCTTTTTTTATTAAACAAAGAAATAACTTCTATTAAAAAGATTGTATACCCTCTCACAGTAGCAATCCATGACTGTTCAAAGCTCAATCTCAAGACATATCACATGATGATGCCATTAAAGTTCAGCTCGTTCTAAAAAAGTTAGATTAAAAAGAAGTTGGCATGATTTTAAAAGTTAAATTTATTCTAGAATCATAGAGATTACACACTGCTTTCAATATTTGTAGTTGTAGCAGATCTTTAAAAAATGGATGCAGATATATTGGCATTCAACAAGAGTTTATTGCATGCCTTTTTTTGGTATTAGATACTCTTAGAGGTTAGAAAAAGTGAGTTGCGCTATTTTACTGTTAGAAGAAACTCTGTAGGTAACTTTGTCTGACCTTTCACCCAAGGCAGAAAATCTTTGGTACAATAGTCCTTGTACAGTAAATTGCTTAAACATTTCAAATGTTTAAAAGCCAATGTCATTACTTCATCCTGCTTCATCATTTGGAAACAATTCTTAGTTTTTCCCTATTGTAAGCTACAATTTCCCTATTTCTATCCTTCTGTCCTAATACAACCCTACAGAAGGATCACTGTGGTCCTTGTATCCTGTATGCTCATAGCCTAGTTGAATTTTTAGATTTATTTCCAATGATGAGATTTAAAACAAATCACATCCACATTTCTCAGACTTGATAAAAAGAACATTGAAAACAGAGATGACAATCATTAAATTTACGAAAATGCAAATCCTTAAACTATCAATTTCTACATTTAACTGAGTTCAAGACTAAGAAAACATTCTGATCTACACATTACATAGTTCATTTAGAATGCTAATAAATGCTTTCATAATCGAGTGTTTTTAGTTTACAAGCTAGGAGCATAAACATAAAATAAACTTTTATGAGTGAAATATAATTTATTGATCAATATAATTGAACAAAATTCAGAATTTATTTCTAATTCTGTTATAAAGCATAGTAAGAGAACTTAATCTCAATAATCTATGAATTTCTATACCTGAATGCAAGAGTTCTTAGACTTATAAAGATAATTTAGAAGTTATCCTCAATCCTCTCACATTATAGAAAAGCAAACTGAGGCCAAGAAGATTAGCCATATTTATATGGCCACACATCAATTAATTGTAAAGACAAAAATATAATGAGGTCTTTTGTCTTACAAACAATTGTGTTTTTTTTTCACTTCATGATAAATTTAAACTTTGAAATTCACCATTAGTAAATGATAATACAAAAATTATTCTATAATAATCATTCAATTATTTTTGCCTTTTTTGATGTGATCTTTTCAAGAGGAACTTCTGCAGGGTTGTATTAGGACAGAAGGATAGAAATAGGGAAATTGTAGCTTACAATAGGGAAGAACTAAGAATTGTTTCCAAATGATGAAACAGGATGAAGTAATGACATTTGCTTTTAAACACTTGAAATGTTTAAGCAATTCACTGTGCAAGGACTATTGTACCAAAGATTTTCTGCCTTGGGTGGAAGGTCAGACAAGGTTACCTAGAACGTTTCTTGTGAAATTAAGTATATTATAAAATCTTTCTGATCTATAGTGATACATATAAAATCTTTTATGTTTTCAATAAATGTCACATGTTTTTATTATTTTGCCTCCATTATTTTCGATCTAGTTAGGATAAGCCAAGGATGGGAACCTTAAGTCTGGATCAGTTAACATTTTTTTAAAAGAATTCGTGGCTTTGCAAATCCTGATGGATGGATGCAATTTTTTACCATACTTCTTGCATTCATTTTTCTCTTAAAATAACCCAAATATTGATTACACTTTTAATAGTCTCACACAGTTTCCATTAAATTCAGTTTGTGGCTGAAAATCTGTATCTTTTCTCCATCCTTTATCTTAGCTAGTTTCATAAAATAAATGTAAATAGATTAAATACTTTTTTTATTTAAAGGAAATAATGAAAATTTCTAGGTGTTATCTCAATCATGAAATCATTTCTTATTTATAATTGTCTTGCAATATTTCATTTTTATAACTATTGCTAATGGTTCTCCAATCTCTCTAATATCCAACTTGTAAGATGCTTCAGATATAATGAATTCAAATGAAGATTTTAATTGGAAATTTGTATAATTCCACCCACACTTATTAAAAAACTGGTTGAGCCATAACTTGGTTCTTTCTATTACCAAAATTTCTGAAATTTTCTTCAACCAACACATGGTTGTTTATTGGTCTTATTAAATGCTTCTCAAAGTCTTATTAAATATTATTTAGCCCTGAGCTTCCAAAAAATGAGGGAATTATTTTAATGCAAGAAATAGTGAACGTTATTTAACAAATTTAAAAGAATCATAAAAACATTTAAGAAAATTAAAGTACAAGCATAATAGGAGTATTAGAAAATCCAACCAAGGGAAGTAATGAATAGGAATGTGTTATACCAGACAGCCAGGGCAAGGATGAAAACATGGGTAAAAATACAAATGCTGGTATTTCTCTAATCCCATCGAAAAACAAACACTAATCAACCAATGCTCCCCTCAAAAAAAGAAAAACTCAAGAACTCACTTGAGTATATTCTGCCCTCCAAACATTTGTCATTTCTTCTTTTTTTAATTGCAAAACTTGTGGAAACAATTGTGTATATCAATGTCTCCAACTTGTCTCTTTCTATTCTCCCTTGAATCCACTATATTTACTGTCTTCCCCTCTTCATTGCTACACCAAATTCACTTTCCTTAAGGTCACTAATAATTCCCACAATGCTAAATTCCATGGTCAATTCTCACTCGGCATCTCACTTGACTTATCAGTAGCATTTAAGCTGATTATTTTTCTCCTCCTCTAAACATCTCAATCTCTTAGACTTCTTCTTCACTGGCTATTCTTCTTAGTCTCCTCTCACATCCTCATTGTCTTTCCAATATTTATTGAAATACTCTTGTGTCTCAGTTCTTGGGTGTTTACTCTTATTTGTCTGTATTTGCCTACTTAGTGATCTCATCTGGGCTCATGGCTTTAAATACAAAATACATGCTGACATTTCCCAAATACTAATACATGAATATATCTTTAACATGGACTACTCTACCATACTCCTCTCTCATATATTCAGCTGCGTACTTGGTTTCTTCACTTGGCTGTCTAATAGACATTTCAAACTGAAATATTTGAAAATAAAATTTTGATATTCTTAGATATGGATTTTCCCAAATCCAAACTTCCACTTGCTTAGGACAAAAACTTTGGTGACATCCTTGCCTTTGTCTCTCTCTCTCTTGCTCTCTCGCTCTCTTTATCACTTCTCAAAATCCATTGATCAACTAATCTTGTTGGCTCTCCCTTCAAATTATATCCTAAATATGACAGTTCTCACAATCTCCTTTGTTATCACCTTGGTCCAAGCTGCCAGGCTCTGTCCTACATCTTACAATGCAATATCCTATGGAGTACTTCCCTATTTCCGCTCTTTGCCCCAATCTTAGCTCAGGTTCCCATACAATAAGATTCTAAGAAAAATATTCAAATAAATGTAAGTTTATTTGGAAGGTGTTCGAAACATCTGTTGGAAAATGGAAAAGTGAGGTCAAGGAGAGAGAAAATTAATAAAAATTACGTCATTAAGCAAGATACCTCTGCTAGTCACTTGAGCTTAATCTAAAGGGAGCCCTCTGGGTGATAGTGTAGATCAATTTCAGAGCTATAGCTCCCAAGGATTGAGGGAGCTGGCGTATTTATTTGCCAGCTACCATGAGTCACAGGTTGAGCATATTCCAGTGAGAGCTGTGTCACTTCCAGTCTGCTGGATATGTGGGCAGATAAGGCTCTTGTAGCCCTGTGAAAGGGCGTAGAAAAACTCCTATGCAACTCACAGGAGTTGACAGTTGGAAGTTAGGCTTTTATGTTCAACATTGAGCAGATTAAGGGTAGAATCAATATAGATTCTGATATATACCTTTAGATTCTCCATTTTTAACCCAGCAATAGAGTGGTCCCATGAAATGTAAATCAGATCGTATTACTTCTCCACTCAAACCCTTCTAATGGATCACTATCTCACTTGGACAAAAAAAAAAAATTCTTATGTCCTTACAATGGCTACAGGTCTCTGCCAGATATTTTTTTAGTGCCCAATTGCTCTATTTTTTCGTGCCACTAATTTCTTACTGTTTCTCATGCTTCTACATCAGGATTTTACATTGGCTATTGCCTTTGTTAGAAATGTTCTTTCCTAGAATAATTGTGGAATTGTCCTTTCCATCTGAAATCTTTGATCAAATTCCACCTTATCAGTGAGAACTTCTGTGACCATCCACTTATAAAGTAAACCCATATCCCACCAGATGTTGCATGATACCTCTCTCATTTTATTTTTTCTATAGCACTTAACACTTTTTGATATTTTAATTTACATGTTTTACTTATTGCTTGTGTTCATTGTCTCTTAGTTCCCCCACAAAATGATCTCCAGAAGAACAGGATTTGTTTCTGTCTTGTTTATTAATATTTCTCTCTTTTGTCTATAACACAATTGGGCACATAGTAGGCCCACAAGGTAAAACACAGCAGCAACCAAAAAATAAACAAAAAACTCCAAACCATGGCTACAATATTCAGTATCATTGTTTAATAAGAAAAATACTAAATAATCAGGAAAAAATAAACTTTTGAGTGGCTTGGAGCTATTCATATTATTTGTCAAATGAATTTTTATATATAGAACTAAGGATAAATTTCTATGCTTCAGACAAATTTTATACATTCATACATAAATATTCCCTTTATTGGGTTTTGATAAAGTTTAGGACACACAGATTTTCTCTTTATAGAAGCAAATCTAAAGAGAGAGTTCCTAACTATGCAGTTGTTTCCAGTTCTGATTTTGACATAATAATAAAGCTGGAAGAACTCTGAATAATTAAAGGTGAATATTCTTTCTAAACAGTGTTTTTCACAGTTTTAAAGTAATGGAAATATATTTAAAACAACTTTGATATGGGATCAAATATTACATAGATAAAATTTGAGCTTTTGAGACTCAAGTGGAATGTGAAGTGTTGTTCTCATACGATTTATCTGTTATATTTTTGACAGGGCCTTATCTAGAAAAAGTAGTTCCATAGGCCAGCTCCTGAAGTTAGGCATTGCTATAGACTGAATGTTTACTCACACCAAATTTCATATGTTGAATCCTAATGTGATGGTGTTTGGAGGTGAGCCCTTGGGAGATGATTAGGTCATGAGAGAGCTATTACACAAAATAAGATTTATAGAATATAAAATAATATTGTATAAAATATATTGGTCCGGTAATTACAGACAGAAAGATTCAAAATTATAATAAATGTCTTGTCATGAATGGCAAAAACAAGAAATTACTCTATAGTTTTTAATTTAGAGAAGATGAGCATGGAAATTATTAAGAGGTATATGGAATGATGAAAAATTATAAGCAGACAGAGGGAAAAGGTACATTTGCTTTGTGAAGCAAATGATAGACTTCAAGGCAACCATTAGTAGAATTATACTCATGAATCCCATCTTCCAAATCACTGAAAAATATTTTTTGAAAATCTACAAGAAAGAAAACAAGTACAAAAATATAATATTAGAAAAAAGGACATTTTAAGAATAAACATAAAATAAAAGAACACCTAAATTCAGCTATAAATTTTTTAAGAAGGATCTTTATGTAGTTCATCTCAATTGCTGCAATGGGGTAGACATTTCAGGTGGTGCAATCTGATTGGTAGCAATGTTCACTTGGTCAGTGAGTGTCAGAGCCAGGTCTGTCCAGCACCAACGACCAACCCTTAATCACTGTGCTTTGCTCATTCTCATTCATAATACAAGATGTGGATTTCTTTAATGTATTCATTCAGCTACTGAGCACATCGATAATACTCAGCGAATGATCTTGTGATGAATTTAGATTTTTGACTGATTAAATCCTTCCCTTATGAATCTTTCATTTCATTCATGTAAACAACAGAGAAAACTGGAATTTTAATACAACATTTTTCTCAAATCATCAATTATAGTGAAGAGATTTTTTCCCCAGCTTTAAATTATCTCCAAATTACAACTCTTGCTAATTTTTCTCCAAAATAAAACAAACGTAATTATTTTGAAGTGCACATAACAAATGTTGAACACTGTTATTCCTAAAGGCATAATTGCATTTTGTATTCACCTTCTCATTGCTTTTTTTTTTGATACACAGAATTGATCACTACAAAAATCAGTACAATACATGAATTTGAATATGTATCCTCTGGGTGGATAGATTAGGTAAAGAAAGGAGATAATTTTACAGACTGAAAGAATTCATATTAATGAATTAGAAAGAACACAAAGTCATGAGTCAGTTGTTTTCCAGCAAACACCTACATTGCCTGAGACAGAAGGCCACTGTTTACATTCAAGTAAGTTTTCAATTCTTCCCTTTGTAAACATCTATAGTTAAGTAGTCTTCAAATTTTCAAGGACAAAATGTGAACCAACCCCAATTTTTTGACCTGTTGCATTAAAAAAGAAAGGTCAAAGCCACAAAATTCTCATTCATAAAACTAGAAAGTTTGGGCTAGATGATAGCCAAGGAAAATTCTTCCTCAATTTGTAGAAGCCATTACAGCATCCATTTCTCATTTCCTTATTAATAGTAACCTAATCTAATTTTTCTTTCAGAGACCCCTCCCCCACTCAGAAGCCTCCCATGCTTCATAGAAGTGCACCCAGTGGCCTTGAGCCTTTCTGCTCCTGTCTCCAGAAGTGTGTGTGGGATTCAGAGCTGGTCAATTCAGACCATTATATCAATTTAGCCATGGTTAGTGAAGTATAGCAACGTGACCTGAGGAAAACCAAATAGGTTGAATCTAAATTAATTCTAGAATTTAGGCTTAAGCAACCAGAAAAATCAGAAAGATTCTTTTCCATTGGAGTTGATTCTAGTATGTTATAAGCCTGAGGTTGTTGGCAGTCATCTTGTCACAGGAAACCTGAAAATGAAGCCAACGGGAGAGAAGAATCCAGAGTGAGAGAGAGACAGACCAGATCCTGATTGCAATATATGGACCACTGAATCAAGGTATTTGTGAAATCCTGGATTTCTCAGTTCCTTGAATCAATAATTCTCCTCCTTGTCCTATCCCCTGACATTTATTTGTTTGTTAAACTAGTTTGCTGTTTTGTCACTTGCAGCAGGGCAAACCCTGGATAATACAATACAATAATTCTATGACCCTGATTACCAGCACTATTTCCTGATTCATTACCCAAAGTCAGTGAGGAAAGTTGGAAGAGAGTGAAGCAAAGCAGTGGCACTCAGGACACTAATGGATGCTAATATGCCCAAGTTATAGGCCAGGTTTGGATTTAGAGTTGGGGTTAGGGGTAGGTTTAAGGTTAAGATTGGGTTTAGAGTCAGGATTTTGATTAGGGTGAGGATTAGAAGTAGGTTAAAAGATAGCATTAAGGTTAGATTTAGAGATAGTTAATTTTAGGGTTAGGGTAAGAATCAAGACTGGGATTAGGTTTTGAGTTAGATGCATGGTGAAAAATAGGTCTGTGGCTAATGTTAGGGTTAGGGTTGGAGATATGGTTAGAAACGTTTGGAATTTGAGATTTAGGATTAACGTTAAATATGAGACTTTGGGTAGTGTTAGCACTGAAGTAGAGATACAGGTTAGGGTTAGTTTTAGTGTTAGGGTTACTGATAGGATTGAGATTAGGGTTATAGGTAGTATTAAGAGTTTTGTTAAAGTTAGGTTTTGAGATAAATTTTGAGTTATGCTTAAGGTTAGATTTAGTTTGGGGGTTAGGGTGGAGTTATAGATAGGATTAAGTTTTTATGTTCGGGTTAGAGGTAGGTTTAGGGTTAGTAATAGGGTTAGGTTTATAATTAGAATTACAGTTAGGATTTTAGTTAGTGTCAGATGAGAGTAAGAGTAAAGTTTAGGTTTAGTTTTAGGGTTAGGCTTAGAGACAGTTTGGGATTTAGGTTGTAATTAGAATTAGAGTTAGCTTTGAGGTTAGTTTGGGGTTAGGGTGCTAGACGGTGTTAAACATAATATTAGGGTTAGAATTATAGGTAGAATTGGGGTTAGTGTAAGGGTTGGGGTTCAAGATAAATCTGTAGTTACTTTTTGACTTTGAATTATATCAGGGACTATATTTAGAGTCAGGGTTAGAATTAGAATTCAAAATAGAATTATTTGGAATAAAATTTAGGGTGAGGTAGGTTGGAATTTGAGTTAGAATTAGACTTAGGTTTGAGTTTAGGATTAGGTTAAATGGTTAAAGTTAGGGCTAGTGTTAAAGGTAGGTTTGGTGTTAATGTGAGAGATAGGGTTAGAAATAGGTTTGGGGTTAGTTTCAGGCTTAGGTTTAGAAGTAGGTTTGGGTTTAGTGTTATGGTTGGTTTTAGAATCAAAGTTAGGTTCAGATAGGATTACAATCCGGATTAGAGTTAGTTTGGGAGTTGTTAGGTTAGGGGTTAGATTTAGAGGTAGAATCTATAGGTAGGATGCAGTTAGGGCTATAGGTAGGATCAGGTTTAGTGTTAGTGCTACGATTTTCTTAGGCTTAAAGCTAAATTTGAGGTTATTAAGGGAGCAACATACTTCTTTACTCATTCAGTTACAGCTTCGTGGGAGGACCACTCATGCTACAAGCATATATATCATCCTCAACCTCATCTTTACATAAACTTACAGAAGAATGATCTCTGAGGAATGTAAACTATATCAGGGAAGAAAAGTAGTTAGAGATTTTTCTTTTCCTTTTCCTTTATTTTTTTCCTTTTTACTTCATCTTCTCTCTTCTTCTTCCTTCTCACTACCTGAATAATACAGGTTGGTTTCTGTTTTAATTAGTACTTTGAAGTACAGTCATTCAGATCTAATGAATGTAAGCAAAATAAAGCTCATGTAACTGGGAAGGTGAGGTGAAAGCCTTGGTCTGACCACATCTAGAGATTCAAACAATAGCATTCTGGTTCCCCCCACATCTTTGCATCTCTGGAAGCTGGTCCTACTATATGCTCCTTTTACAGATGATATCTGTTTTTTAGTTGGCAAAGGGGAAAGATCTTAGGCATCCCTGGGTCTAATCATCCCAAGCAGCAAAACCTCAGGGGGGAAAATATCCCATTTATCTCCCATACTGATAGGTAAAATCCAACAGAAAAACTCTGATTATTTCCTTTTGTATTGAATTGTCATCCCTTTGCCATGCCCTGTGGTTGGGGGATGGGGGATGGGAGGTGATTAGGCATGTCTGCCTCTGCTCCCAGCTGTGATTGACCCCACATTGACATGGAAGGACAAAAGAGCAGTTTTCTAAAGGAAGAGGTAGTGCTGTTAGAAGGGGGAATGTGAAGAAAGGGGAATGTGGTTGTTGGGAAGACAAAAGCAATAAGGATCAACTGTAGATCCCTATGCTTTAGTGAAAGCTTAAATTCTTGACATTTTAGACATTGTTGAGATATCCAGGGTTATGCTCCTTTTCATCTTCTGGACTCTTGCTATGCTTGGTTCAGTTATTCTCTCTCTGATTTTAATGGAAGCCATTTCTAGTTTTATCTTCAGTGGCTACCTAGAACAACTTGATGCATCACTTTCCTCATGATACCTTTCCCTAAATACATTTTAAAAGTTTAAGTCAGTCCTCAAGTGGTTTTGATGTGCTTTTTCTTCTTTCGTTTTATTATTTTTTGGATGTTTCTCTCCCTGAAGTGTTTCATATTGTGAAGTTTATGTCTTTTACTGATTTTTCACTCTTTCTGTTCTACATTGTCACTGTGTTTTCTCTTCATTCATTCTTTTCTTTTTCTGCCCTTTAATTCAGAAAGTGAATGATTTGATAATTAGCATTTTCACAGCATTTCTGTTGATAATTTTACTGGACGACACTGTATCTATAGGAGTCAATGTGTCTCTGTCTGTATTATTAGGTTTCTTAATATTTTAGATAACTCCCTCCATATTTGTTTTTTAATCTAATTTTATCTTTTCATATGATTATATTTTCATTAAAAGCCATATTTTTTTTGTTTTATAGAAATCCAAGAGACCAAAATCTCTTTTATTGCAAAAGCAACAGAATCAATGATAAAGAATTGTCATTAATGTCTCATTGTTTTAGTGTCCTCAAAATCATATTTTCATACTACTGAGTCACAAAGCATTTAATTAAATACCAAACTTGTAGAAACTAAATATTATGAAGCTGAACAGAATACAGAACTGAACTTCCCAAATTAAATCTTCAATTTTTTATGCCTTTGTTCATCAAGTTTATTAGAAAATTAAACTCCAATATTAATATTTTTAGTCCCACAGTATTGATAGTGAAGTAGAAATAACACATATAATTAAAGATTAGTTAGCATCTCAGGTGTATTTTCTTATTTGAAATTTGAAAGTGAATATCTATATTTAATTATATATTGAATCATTTTTAAAATTTCATTAAATAATTAGGGTCTCTAGATGACAAATCTGCTATTTTAAAAAACAAATGGGTTATTATATTACAATACATATTTAAAATGAACTCTACTTCTTTTACTATTGTTGTTCAAAAATAAAGTATTATTATCTTTTAAAGGGAAGTCACATTCTTAATTACTTAGCAACATAAAATATTTTCTTCTATTAGAATTTTAAATTGATGAACTTGCAAATAACCAATGTTCCTAATATATCATATACATCCTAAAGGTATTGAAAATAAAACTCAAGCCTCTGAACTATTTAGAAACTCCCATTCTAAAATTTTTAAGATTCTACTTTTCTTTCCCAATAATGTTAAGTTAATAATACAAATGTAGGAGACAATGTTTGGTTTTATTTTCTAACTCCACTATCTATGACAATGGAAAAGCAAGAGAATTCAGACAAATGAAACAAAACTTTTCTAGGGCACTATTTTTAAACCTGTTAGGGAAAAAAAAAAAAAAAACACTTTCCCCAGTGTTACAGGGACAGACAACCTATTTGGGATTTGCCTCCCATTTTTGTCCCATTGCTGACGTGATAGCAAGCTGAGAGCCAGTCATCAGGGAGCAACAGAAGAGGAAAGAACATGCAAAGGTCAGAGAAGCAAATGGTATTAAACGTATCCATTAATGGAATTCACACTGTAATACTGTATTCCTAAACTGTTAAAATTTGTAAAGCTAACCTAAATAGGTCATTCATGACCTATTTTAAAAATCAACTAAAAAGAAGGAATAAGAGAAAACCAAACTAGTGTATTTGATGAGAAGTTTGGAGATGATACTTTCACCCAGTCTCATAGTTAAGCAGGAGAATGGGCGCCGGGGGTGGGAGGCGGTTGGACAGCTTGGGAATTCCTCCATAAATTCTGGTTTGCCAGCAAGATGAATAACTTCTAAAGTTTGTCCTTTAGAGTAAAGTGGGGAGAGGGGAGAAATTCTCTCAAATTCAAAGATTTTTTTTGTCGTTCTAAGGATACTAATCCTGGAGATAGCAAAAGTTTAGCTACTCTGCGCCCTGCCTCTAGAGCAGCGGTCTCCAACCTTTTTGTCCTCAGTGACAGATTTCTTGGAGGACAATTCTTCCACGGGGGTGGGGGCCGTGCGAGGCAGAGCTCAGGGGAGCAGTTCTATATACAGATGAAGTTTCACAGGCTCACCGCCAGCCACTGACCTCCTGCTGTGCGTCCCCCTCCCCCAAGTTTCCTGGCAGACAACTTTTCCATGGATGGGGGTGAGGGAGTGGGGAGATCTGGAGGAGCTCTGCAGCCGAGTCCCCAACAGGCCCCACGGGACCGGTGGACCAGTAGTGGTGGTCTGCAAACCACCGCGGATTGGGGACAGCAGCAGAATACTTTTTGCTTTTTCTTTTCCCTCCCTGCCATTCACTTCCTTGATGCTGCAACCTCCTGTGTTAATATTTCCTTCTTATCCAATAAACTAATTTTATATGGTCCTCTGTCTCAGTACTCTGTGTATATCTCTTTAATAGTAGACATCACATTGTTTTTAACTGTAATTTATTGCATTTCTATCCTTTCCATGAGACTGTAAACTCCTTAAGGTCAATGATATCTTTTTTATTTTTGCTTCTTCTAGTGCCAGGGACAGTGCCTGGCAATTAACAGATGCTAAATATTTATTTAACGAATGAATGAATGTTCTCTCGCTATTCAGATTTAGTTTGTACACATTTAATAGTAGCACACTTCCTAGATTAGATCTCAGCAGAGCGTCAGGGTACCGGCTGAAAGATGCTGACATTTTCTCTCAGAAAGTGGTTCCAGGCTGGTAGTGGTGGCTCACACCTGTAATCCTAGTACTTTGGGGTGAGAGGATCACTTGAGGACAGGTGTTGGAGAGCAGCCTGAGCAAGAGCCAGACCCTGTCTCTACAAAAAATAGAAAAATTATCCAGGAGTGGTGGTGCACGCCTGTAGTTCCAGCTACTCAGAAGGCTGACGCAGGAGGATCGCTTGAGCCTAGGAGTTTGAGATTGCAGTGAGCTATGATGACACTACTGCTCTCTGATCTAAGCAACAGAATGAGATGTGTCTCAAAAACGAAAGAAAGAAAGAAAGAAAGAAAGAGACATTATTCTTGGCTAGAATTATCCTTTCCCTTTAGACAACAGGAAAAAAAAAAAGAAATATGAGACATATT